>JACEGR010001885.1:0-147597 GCA_014170235.1 Listronotus bonariensis
ATTAAAGGTTAAACACTTACTTGTAATTCTCGTAAAATCGTCTTATCCCATATCATTCGGGAAACATTTTTTTTAGGCAAAATATTTCCCTTTGTTATATTCAAGTTTGTTGCTTTTTGGTAATTTCGTGTATGACAATACTTTATACCACTCGCCAGTCGTCTCGTGGTATTATTGTAAATATCATTTTTGAAATTAACAAGCAATAATCTTTTATACTGTGTGAAATATTTTTTCAGCACATGTTCTATCTTCTGATATTATAAACTATAAAAACTAAGCTGGATTAAAGAAAAAATAGGTAAAAAACTATTGTTGATTTATATTCAAATTGGTTAAATTTTGTAGTTTTTAAATCAGTTTTCTAATTCTTAGTATTTGTAGAATTCTCGTCTAAGTCACAAGTATGATATTTTTAAATGAAACTCCTGTAATGAAACCTGTATATTATATTACCATTATAAAGGTCATATCTAAAGTGCTATGTACAGTTCTTTTCTGAAGTTAGAACCCCCTTCTAACTTTTAAATTGTTTGATATTTTTTATAAAAATTTAAGGACTTTATTAGAACATAAACCAAATTTTAGGCAAACTGAGAGTTGGGCGCCTTTTTGAAAAAATAATGAAATGAAAAGGGGGGTCTTGTTGCACATCATTTTAAAGCACCTAACAAGTGCTTTATAACCCTAGAATATAAAGTAAAAATTAAGTGTATCTAACTTTATTAAATTCGGAAATATGGCCATCTAAATGAGGTATTCAAATATTTCATTTTCCTGTAGGTAAAGGTATTGACTTTATATTTCGGGGTTATAAAGTATTCGTCAGGAACTTTAAAATGATACACCACAAGACCTTTTTATCCATTTATTTTTTAATGGCCCCCAGCTGTCAGTTATATTTGTCATTTCTTGTCATAAATTTGGTTTATGTTGTCTTACTAAGTCCCTAAATTTTTATGAAAATACCAAACAATTGAAAAGTTAGGAGGGAGGGTTCCTGAATTTAGACAAGCACTGTATATGTTCATTAGTTTTGGATATATTAATTTTGTTCAACAGTCTCACTCTGCGATGCATTCAACACAATAATACAACTTTTTCATTTTAATTTCTAGTACGCTTCTGAAACTTGTTGATTATACAAGACAATGGTGCAGTGTCAAATAATTATTGCTTAAACTACATTGGTGCATACCTATTATTTAAAATCATCATCTTTTACTTGTAAACCTGGTATAATTGTTTTTTTCTAAATATTCGATTAAAAAAACTTTCGCTCCTAAAACAAATATTACGCCTCAACACTTCCGCACGTGTAAGTAATTTAAATTTTAATATTAAATTAGAGTCTTGATAGAAAGATTATTCAAACACTAGAAATTCCAATTCAATGAACGCAAGCAGCAATACATAATCAGCTACGAATTTTCCAGAGACAACATGAAAAGCAACCTCAAAATTTAATTGCACGAAAACGAGAATGATTCTCCGAGAGTCTCATGATTTCCCACAGGATCTATGAGGGTATTAGACAAATAAATACCGCCAACTTTGCTGACGACTTACTTTTATACGGCTGCCGTTTGAAAAGACGAAGAAGCATAAAACTTTTGCTTGCTTTTTCGTTGGCCCTTGCAAGCCCTTTATTCAAATTTTTGTTTGTTTTTCTAATTGTTTCTAGATTCTCTGGGTATGAAATTAATTTACCAACTGTGAATTTTGCAGCATAAGGATGTTTTTCGGAATATGTAAAAATAAATATTAAGAGTTCCCAGTTCCCTTGTAAGACAATTTTACATATTATTGTTGGGCTTGTTTGTATATTTTCTGGGTAGTGAATTAATTTGGCGACTGTAAATCTTGCAGCATTAAGCTGTTTTTGAAATTAATATGCTTAACAAATAAATTATTCTTTATATCTATTTTAAAGCTGTAAAAATGATTAAAAACGAAAAGCTTAGTTTCCTTGTAAGACATTTTTACTTATTATTGCCGTGATTAGTTTGATATTATCTAGGAGATAAAATTAATTTGCCGACTGTAAGTATTGCAGCATTAGGATGTTTTTCGGAATATGCTTGAAAACACAAATATTTTATTATCTTTATTTTAAAGCTATTAAAAATAAATATTAATTGGAGTACTTAGTTCCCTTTTAAAATAATCTTACATATTATCGCTGTGTTTGTTTGTATATTATCTGGGTAGAAAATTAATTTGGTGACTGTAACTTTTGCTACATTAGGCTGTTTTAAAAATACGCTTAATGCATAAATTATTCTTTATCTTTATTTGGAAGCTGTAAAAATAAGTAAAAAAGGAGTGCTTGGTTTCCTTGTAAGACATTCTTGCTTATTATTGCCGTAACTATTTTTATATCAACAAGGGGGGAAAATTAATTTGCCGTCTGTAAAATTCGCAACAAGAGGATGTTGTTTGGAATATGTCTATTGCATAAATTTATTTTTTTAGTATTGAAAAGCTGTGATTGTTTTTTATATAGGGTCCCTTAAAATAGGCTACCCATTTTTACGTCCTCGCGCAGTAAACAAATGAATGGGTGGACGAACATACGGACTTAAAAGCCGTGGCAAAATACAAACATCGGCACCCCGTTCCCTTCCTCCGCGGTCTGACCGTAACGCTCATTAGCTACCGTACTTCGAACAGAAAACCAGGACGCCGTCGACAAATTCTTTTCGATAATGCGGATAGTCTGTTTGGCGCCAGGTGCGTTTACCCTCAACTTGCAATAGCAACACACCGGTTTTTTGCCCATGAAATATATAGTTGTTTTGCGCAGGTAATAACATTGGCAATCCATCGAGATCAGTGAGGCTACCCAATTTAATATTTGAAATATTTTTAGTCTACCAAACTTTTTATTATAATAAATTACACCTAACTCGATGGGATTTATGTTAACTTATAAATTTTTGGCTAATTTAATTCTAACTTTTAAAAATCTCGTCTTCTAAATGACCTCCACTAACTTTAACAGATTTTTCAATATTAGATAAAAAGTAGTATATTACCGGCACCCAATTTTTTCCTCTGGGAATATTTAAAAGTCAAGTCTTTGCGAGTCGTCCAGCTACAAGTGAAGAACTCAAAGTTAAAATTTGTGAAGAATTAGAAGAAATAAACGGGGCTTTGCCACTTTTACCTAATATTAAAAAAATATGTTGAAGTTGGTGAAAGTCATTTAGAAGGCATGATTTTTAAAAGTTAGAATGAAATTAGCCAAATATTTATAATATTACTTATTATAAGTCCCAAAGAGTTGGCTGTAATTTAGTATATTAAAAAGTTTATTTGGTAAAGTAAAAAAAATGAGATTTAAATATTAAAATGTCCGATTATGGAGAAACGTGTATTATCTGGGTGGTGAAATTAATTTGCACACTGTAAATTTTGCAACATTAGATTGTGTTTTTAAATCATGCTTATCGCATAAACTCTTCTTAAACTATAATTTAAAGCTTAAAAATAGATAAGATGCTTAGTTTCTTTATAAGGTATTTTCACAAATTATACATATTAATGGTAAAGGAGCCCAAGAGGGGATTTCGGGATTTACTACAGCGCGGCAGATTAATATGCCGGAGGATACCCTGTATCCAGTTAAGTATCTTCACCAAATATGAGCCCCGTATACAGGGCCGATCATAAAAAACAAAAATATATCCATCAGAATTTTCAAGATCGTCAGATTGAAATAGGGTAAGTTAACTACATGCTAAACAGTGTATATTTCACTAACCTGAAAATTTGAGAGTGACGTAAAGGAAACAGAGAGCTACAAAGAAAAATGTCAGTTTAACATTTTCGAGCGTGGCTATTTTTTATTTTAAAGAAAATAATTCAGAAATAATGAGAAATATATAATTGGATACGATCAGAACGATTTCCACAAGCCGAAATTATAATAGTATTTTTTGACATATTCAAAACTCTATAGCCACTTGCCCCACCAATTAAAAGGTATATAATATATAACTTTTTTTTCTTATCATCAAAGCTTTGCAACCCAACGGGTCTCTGACGCTCGAGCAAATCCCCATTTAGCATCGCTGGGCTCCCCTACTATTATATGTTTGTTTCGGTATTGTATTATTAAGCAAATATTTTAATTTTGAAGCCATATATTTTTGGTTTGTCGTAACTTTCAAAAATGTATTAAAGGTATTTATAAATAGAAAAATAAAATAAAAACTACCAATACCTATTTTTAAATAAAATGGGATTTCAAACGAGCCCATCAAACTCTCATAAATCTAAAGGTATATCTTTAGAAAGTTATTCTAATTTTATTGGCATAACATCAAAGATAATCAGCTTTAACTAAAGCACTGTGAACAACAACCTTAAAATTTAATTGGATGAAAACAGGGATGATTCGCCTAGCATCGCCTGATTTCCCACAGGATCCATAAGGATATTAGAAAAATAAATAGCGCCAACTTTGCTGACGACTTACCTTTATACGGTTGATATTTAAGAAGACCAAAAAACATTTACTTTTGTTATTTTTTCCGTCTGCTTTTGAATAAAACTTTATTTCATTTTGTATTTGCCCAGTTAATTTTTACTTAAAGATTGACAAAAAAGTATAAGTATTTAGTACTTAGAAATTTGAATATATTGCAAAAAAAATTAACAAAAATATTTAAATATTCATTTTTTTATTAAATATATTTTGCTTTTGAGTTTATTTTTTTATTAATTTTTTTACATATATATTGATTACTACCAGGCGCGGTTCGTTCATAATAACTTATTTATGTACGAAATATCGCTAATAATACCACTCTGTAAAAAGAGGTTTGCAAAACAAATAAATTGTAAATACGTTTACATACCTGTTTGTATATATGTGTTTCTCCATCGTTTTATTCAATATTGCAATAAATAATGTTGATTTAAGGTTATTTAAATTAGTTTGTTATTAACTAAGTTTTCAGGAGGAGCTCTTTAAATCGTATTAGCGAAATGTGTATTTGGATAAAACGCATGCTTAAAGGTCCGGCTACATATAACGGCACCGAGCTCACATTTACGGTAATAGAGAAAAAGTGGGAAAAATTAATTCAAAAAATTTAAAAACATAAAAAGCATTTTCGTCAAGCTAGGTCTATTGTTTTTGGTATGTATATATCTATGTTTAAATAAAACATATTTTCTTACTTATCTGTATTCCTTTTTATACAACTTTTAAGTGTTGTATAGGTAAAAGTCTGACCACACATATCCGCACCGGTGTCCCACAAGACCTGCACCGTAGCACGATCGTGTCTCGTACGTTCTGAAACATGCCTAGCCAATGAAATCATACGATAGCGCCGATGTTCCTCGAAGCAAGCTTTGGGATTACCGGGCGCCACCTTTTATTTTATTTCATTTTGTATTAAAATTAAAAGTAAATTGGTTAAGGTTAGTTGTTGTAAACAGACAAAACAAAAAAAAGTGATTTAATAAGTAATAAAAAATGTAAAAATTATTTTATTGCTAAATATTTTAAATATTGTGTGAGTAAAACTTATGGATAAATTGTTATTTTGTGTTTTAATGAGTTTTGTTTTAAATTTATTATTTTTACAAATAAAATAAACTATAAACATCACAAGTCTAATGCAAACTCTGACAAATTAAAAATGCGACGCGGCGTGACGTACAACCGTTGGTCGGTGATATTTGTTTACTTGTTAAAATGTGGTGCGGGGTAGTTGTGTGGGCACTAAGAGGTAATATTAAGCCTACGACATTGGATTACAACGGTAAATTTTAAAACCAAGCCACGGCCGTGCTACGGTGCAGGCCTTGGTGTGGTTATGTGTGCAAACCTTATAACTGTGTTTACTTATTTGTAAAGGGTTATTTGACGATCCGGTGTAATTTAAAGCATGGTATAATTGATTCATATTACTGCAGTTTCATTAAATACAAAACGTTTTGCACAGCATCCCCCTACATTTCACCAGGGAAACTCACGGCCACGGGTTCGTTGCGGTTTTCTGTGGGCAAACCTTTCCTGATTTTCATTAAATTAACAATATATTCAAGGAAAATAACTAACGTAATGCGAATTACAACTTTTAAAAAATTTTGCATTTGGCTAACGCGCACTTAGGGGCTCGTGTAAACTTAGTAATTAATTATTAGCTTTCTTCAAAAAAGACATATTTAATCTTTGTGCAATTGATGGATATTTTTAAAACTGGATTTTTACCAGTGTCGTTCATAAAGGCATATTTGGTGTGGGTATCAGGTTTCTCTTTTTAGATAATTAAAAATTAAACTTCTTGGTTTGGACTCGTCGTTAGAAAGAGTGTAAGGAAAAAAAGTAAAATATACAGTGTGTCTACGTAAGTTGGCGGCATCTGGCAAACTTTTTATTAATAATTTTATGAAAAAAAAATTTAAATAAAAATTTCTGCATATTCCAAGACCTAAAATGCAATCTTCAAATATCAAATTGTGTCAGTCGTGGTTTGACCAAAAATTTAAGTTTTGCTCAAGAGTAAAGTACCTGTATTTTTGCTAACATCGCAAATTATTATAAAGAAAAGATGTTTAGAATTAAAATTAGTTTCAAATATGTAATTTTGTTTTATTAAAAAAAAAAAATCGAAAATCGAGAAAATTTAAGTTATATTTTTGAGCCTAGTGTAGTCAACCACATTAAAAATCTTACCCTGTACATTATACCTATGGAGAAAATATTTTAAATCTGCTCATTTCACCAATAATTCTTCTTTTCAGATAAATTACACACCTGACTTAGACAGACAATTTCCCTGCTTTATTCATAAGGCGAAGTATAGAAATTAAAAGGATCATCCAATCCAGGTCTCTCACGGTTATCAGCCATTCACTTAGGCACTTTGTCTGATGCTTTATTCATCTCACTTATAATTAGATGTTGATAAATTATTAATGCCGCAAATGGAGTCCTTAATTCGACCATTTTCGCAATCTTTCCCACCTTTATGTGAACCCGAATAGTAAATCTAATTGGTCTCTTTTGTTTTACCATAGTTTTTTCTTATAAGGAAAAGAAAAACTGGAAGCTAAATTTTGTTAGAGCTTTTAATTTAAATGTGATATTTTGTTTTTAACTTTATACCAATAATTAGTTTTTTGCAAAATGGTAAAATCTCAGGAAATAATTTTTGAAAATTAATAAATGCTGTATCGGATATCCAGGTTCAAGATATATTTACACCGTCCTTACATAGCCTTTCTTCGAAGTCAAAAAAAAATGTTAGCTGTTTTTATTTACCTTACCTTTACAGGAAAATTAACCTAAACTAGTTATCAATAAAAAAACAGATGGAATAGATGTACGATTTATGGCCACTGTATCCGTTTGTAGCCACTTTCAGATTTATGGTAAACACTAAATATTTACCTTTTTCTACAGTGTTGCAAGTATGTTTATAGAATTTTTATTATGTTGGTATATTGTAAACTCTTGCTTCTACTTGTTGATTTATACTTTAGGAAATAAATAAAAACATATTTGGACGTGGTTGTATCTTGGCAATTTTCATTATTTCTTATAAGAATCTGTAAAAAGCTGATAAGTAAGTTCTTAATATTTGTTGAAAATCATATTATTCTCTTAATGTTTTTATTTTACTTATACTAAATAACTTAATTGTAATAAAAAAATGATTTCACTAATATTAACCTAATAATATAAATAAAATAGGCCATGGCCACACCTGCTGCAGCAAAACACACATGGAAAAATCTGGCAAATATTCATGCAATTGTAACCTACACAGTGACAATTTGTAGCAATATAGACCCCAGGTACATGTTGTAGTAAAACTCGCTGGGTTTTTGTACCAAATAATGTGCAGGTGTATTTAATACTTTTGTAGCAGAACTTCGTGTTACCGTTTTCAATACTACTATAATGTAGTCTAGATTCATATTTGGTTTCTGTTGTTGGTAACTATCATTTCCTTACAAAACTTTAGAACTCGTTGATTTTCATAACAAAAAATAAATGACAAAATTATACTTAGATAACATTAATAGTAGTATAATACATTACAAGTGTAGAAAATGTAAAAATTTCACACGAGGTCGGATATATAGCACGAGGCGTTAGCCGAGTGCGACAAACCTACGTATGTAAGAAAGTCATTTTTCACACGAGTACTGTACACTATTTTTCCTACGACCTACAAATTATTCACCAAAAAAACAAAATTAAAGTTTGTCTGTTCAAAATAAAAAAAACAATTGAGAACTTTGCAACACTAGGGGTGATATTTACTTTGCAACACTAGTGTGAGATGTACTTTTCCCTCACTGCTATATTATACTGTTTTGACAATATTTTTACATCGAAAATCACCTACCTAGGAAGCATTATATAACTTTTATCATTTTGGAATTTAAAAAGGCCCTCACTTAATAAAAATTGTATGGTTTTGTTAGGTAATAACGGTAATAGTTTAATACGGTTTTCTGCTATTACAAGGGTTTTTAAAATTATCGATACTTACCTATTTTAGACACTCTTCTAAATAAAACGTAAGTGGCGCATATCCAAAATATTCCGTTTTAAAAAAATATCTATAAACAAACTTACGGGACCGGGGAGTGAAAGGGGTGCTGGGTGTGGTAAAATTGGTAAAACGAGTTAATCAAACTGAACATCACATGTAAAATTAAGTAAAAATTACAGTTGTTCCTCATATTTTTAAGAGAAAATATCAAAATATGAAAATTGTAAATGCATAACCTTAAGTCCTAAGAGTAAGATAAAAACGACTACCAAACGTCAGTTACCATGCAAAACTATGAAAAGTATTTATAGAAGCATTTGGCAACGTCGGAAGGGTCTGATTCTATTTATGAATGGATAAAGAAAGTGGATTCATAAAGTGTGTATTAGCCTTAGGTTTAATTAGGGATTAAAAAAGATTTAACTAGTTGTTTGAGTACACGAAGAAGAGAGAAAGGAATTTGACGTATAGGCTTTTTTCTCTGGCTCTTTAGGTCAAACGGTCAAGCGGCAAGGCTGTCTCTATAAAGTGCGTGCTCAAAGGTAGAAGGGATATTTTTAATTTGATCTACTTACCTGACAACACTGTGCCACGTAAGCGAGCAGTCAGTGAAAGTTATTTTGTGGTTATGTCTATTTTTGCTTATGTTTTTATTTTTCGGAAATTTTATTATTACTCTTTTCGATATTGGAAGAAAGCTTATACTGTGTAGTAACTTAACGTCAATAAGATGATTTTTGCTAATTTGGGTTCTACTGTTTAAGGTAAGGAAAACGTTTTCTTACTGTCACTACAATAAATATGTCACTTGCAAAACCAATAGCTGTTTTTAGAATGACATCATAATTAATATCACACGAATGTTGTAAAGCATTTTTCCTACGACCACTTGTGAAAATAGCAAATAGCACACTGGTTTCATGCATAGAAAATGCGTTATATCACACTAGTGTTGCAAAGTACTTTACAGCACTAGTGTTGCAAAGTATGATGTCATTCTAAAACTGCTATTGGTTTTGCAAGTGACATATTTATTGTAGTGACAGTAAAAAAGCTTTTTACTTACCTTAAACAGTAGAACCCAAATTAGCGAAAATCATCTTATTGACGTTAAGTTACTGCACAGTATAAGCTTTCTTCCAATATTGAAAAGAGTAATAATAAAATTTCCGAAAAAATAAAAACATAAACAAAAATAGACATTACCACAAAAACAACTTTCACTGACAGATCGCTCAGTGGCACAGTGTTGTCAGGTAAGTAGATCAAATTAAAATCTCCCTTCTACCTTTGAGCACGCACCTTATAGAGGCAGCCTTGCCGCTTGACCGTTCGACTTAAAGCGCCAGAGAAAAAAGCCTATAGATCAAATTCCTTTCTCTCTTTCTTCGTGTACTCAAACAACTAGTTAAATCTTTTTTTTAATCCCTAATTAAACCTAAGGCTAATACACACTTTATGAATCCACTTTCTTTTATCCATTCATAAATAGAATCAGACCCTTCCGACGTTGCCAAATGCTTTCCATAAATGCTTTCCATATTTTGCATGGTAACTGACGTTTGGTAGTCGTTTTTTTCTTACTTTTAGGACTTTAGGTTATGCATTTACAATTTTCATATTTTTTATATTTTTTCTTAAAAATATGAGGAAAAACTGTAATTTTTACTTAATTTTACATGTGATGTTCAGTTTCATTAACTCGTTTTACCAATTTTACCCCACCCAGCACCCCTTTTCACTCCCCGGTCCCGTAAGTTTGTTTACTGATATTTTTTAAAAACGGAATATTTTGGATATGCACCACTTACATTTTATTTAGAAGAGTGTCTACAATATGTAAGTATCGATAATTTTTAAAAACCCTTATAATAGCAGAAAACCGTATTAAACAATTACCGTTATTACCTAACAAACCATACAATTTTTATTAAGTGAGGGCCTTTTTAAATTCCAAAATGAGAAAAGTTATATAATGCTTCTAGGTAGGTGATTTTCGATGTAAAATATTGTCAAAACAGTATAATAGAGCAGTGAGGAAAAGTACATATCACACTAGTGTTGCAAAGTAAATATCACCCTAGTGTTGCAAAGTTCTCAATTGTTTTTTATTTTTTCTGAACAGACAAACTTTATTTTTTTTTTTGGTGAATAATTTGTGGTCGTAGGAAAAATAGTGTACAGTACTCGTGTGAAAATGACTTTCTTACACTCGTGGGTTTGTCGCACTCGGCTAACGCCTCGTGCTACAATATTCCCACTCGTGTGAAATTAGTCATTTTCCACACTTGTAATGTAATATACTATTGCAACACTAGTGCTGTAAAGTCTACTTTGTAAACTAGTGTGATATAACGCATTTTCTATGCATGAAACCAGTGTGCTATTTGCTATTTTCACAAGTGATCGTAGGAAAAATATTTACTACAATTTTTGCGCTACACTATAGCACACAACGCCTTTTTTTTCCGTGTACAAGTGCTACTTTTGGCCATGCTATGACCACAAATGAGGCATATTATATAATCCAGTTTTGGCCATAGTAAATATTATTTTATTAGTTCACATGTTTATTATTCAGTTACTATTGTACAGGGTGGCGCCTTTTCGCCGTCCCTGCAGAGTATTCCAAAAACTAAAAGGGATAGAACAAATATTATTGCACATTCTCTGTTTTGATTTTTGACACAAATTTAAATCATGGCTAACTAAATGAATTTTGAAGAGTGTTTTTTTTTAATTACGTGAAACTAGGTTTTTAGGAGTTTTAGGGATTTTTGAGGAGAATTTAATGGCCCACCTATATTTTTCCATAGACCTATATTTTAAACTTGTTACATAAAGTTTGTTTTTTAATTAAACACACTGTATATTTTATTACTATTACTAAGGATATTTAAAATATTTTTAAAAAGTATCACAATTATTGATTTGTACAATTTTTGTATTTTGTATGGTGTATTACCAACGGAAATATATTTTAAAAAACTGGATTGCTAAAAACATTATTATTGTTATCAACAATCGTGGTTGCGCGTCTATAGCGTTTTTATTATTCCCAGTTTAGTTGCTTCAGAATAGTTTAATTGAAAATTAAGATATTGTTCCGTGTGTGTGGGTTTCTATATACAGATGTGTTAATTGCATGAAAATGAAATTGAAATGCATGCTATTAACACCGCAACCGTCAAACCAAAAATCTGGCTTCGATACGTCGACGATACTTTTATAATCTGGAATGGAACAGAAAGACAACTAGACTGTTTTCTCAACCACCTTTTCTCAATAAATGACTTCATTAGATTTACTATAGAGAAAGAGAAAAATAAATGTCTTCCTTTTCTGGATGTTCTCGTCAGTAGGTCTAATGGAACAATTAACACATCTGTTTATAGGAAACCCACACACACGGGACAATATCTTTATTTTCAATCAAACCATTCGTAAGCAACTCAAACTGAGAATAATAAAAACGCTATATGAACGCGCAACCACAATATGCAGCGACAAAGCAACCCTGGATACAGAACTAGGAAATATCAAAATGGATTTGCTTCAGAATGGTTATGCTGAGAGATATATAAATAAAATTATAAATAGTTGTAATGTGGAACCACCAGTGCGACCACTCTGATCAAGATACTTTCTCTCTTTTAACAATTCTATATGTGAAAGGAACGTCGAAAAGATTAGACGAATAGCAAAGAAATATGGAATTAAAACCGTCTCTAAGTCTGGATCTACGTTACGAAGCTTTTTGACAAAAACAAAACCCGATTTATCCACACAAGAGAATGATTGTATCTACCAGGTACCATGCCAATGTGGAAGGTCGTACATTGGAGAAATAAAGCGCCCTTTAAATGTAAGACTGGCAGAGCACAAACAACACATACAGAGGGGGACACATCGAAATCAAGGATCGCTGACCATGTTTGGTGTCAACAAACACAATATAAAGTGGTCAGAAGCACGGGTTGTTCACAGGGAAACACATTGGAAAAAGCGCAAATTTAAGGAAGCCGTCTTTATTGAAAACAATTATAATGATTTTAGCAATCCAAGTGTGGACATATCAAACATTTGGAAACCACTATTAAAACGTACTAATGCCAGGCGCCTTAGGTGAACATCCCCACGCTTGAACGAGACCCAACTCCATCACGGGTGAATGATCTTCCCCAGTGTATATAAACTCAATAGCTTTAAGAATTAGATTTAGTTTACACTTGAGAACGGACAGAGATAGTACTGCCCGAAAGGTTGTGTGAATAAATTATTAAAGACAATGGAAGTCCGAAATTCTTCTTTTAATATTTTAAAGAAAATTTCTTTACATTTAATATGTACCGGGTATCAAGGTATAAATTCACATCCACAAAACTTTTTATTTTTTATCGTGTAGTTTTCGAATAAGTAACCAGATTCTTATTATCTCTTAAGATATTCAGGGTATAGCAAAAAGTAGGATTTTTTTAATGGAACACCCTGTATGTAATTTAATTATTAAAAAAATATTTTAAAAACCTTTATAAAAATATCACATTTCATATACATATCTATCAGTTTTCGCAATATGGCCATGCAAATCTGAAAAATAATTTTAGATCCTATTAGAAACGTTATAAACTTGCATGCCCCTAATTTTTTTATTTTTAACGTAATAAAAGAAATAAACACACCATTTTGTTAGAATGATTTAATGGTATCTGTATATTTCATCAGAATTCTTCTTTCCTTTAAGATATTCAGAGTGTAATTATTTACATCTAAATCTATAAAAGAAAAAATTTGGATTTACATGCTTAAATTTTCAAAATAATTTGGAAAACAACCATTTTGTGTCATAACATATTTTGGGTTTTAGATCAGGTCGTATAGGCGTCAATGTATCCAAGATTTGTCCTTCTCGTGGCGCAGTAAACAGACCGTTGATCTTCAAAGCCAGAAGTCGCCGGTTCGATTCCCAGCGGGAGAGACATATTAAGGTAGTAGTTATTTAAAAATAACGACCATGGTGGCACTACTGAGTTGTCTAAAAGGTGCTGTAAAATGCAAAATTGTATATTTCAATGCTTGGACAACGTTGACGGAACAGGGTAAATGATAGGTTAAACATCTAATAATGTATAAAATATATAATATTGCAGAATATTGTTCAGAATAAAATGTTGATTACGACGATTCATGTTGCTAGCTTAAATTTTGATTAGATTTTTTTTTAAATGGCAATTGTTTTGACATTCAGGAAAAAAAAATGTTATCAAATAAAATTTTATCTTATTTCTGGACTAATTTTCGTTTATATTTATTTTTAAACATTTTTTACAACAATATAGACATAATATACTTTAAGAATTAAGCAAATTTCAGGGCCAATGAGGAACCCCAGGCACATTTTGAAGACGGTCCGAAAACGATTTGAAAAAAATGTTTTTCGTTCCACCCCTACTCCGGTTACTGTAGTTTTCAACCAATAAAATATTTTTATGTGTGGTTACTGGGATTACTGACAATATAATATATTTTTGTTCAGGTGTTTTTCTCAATTTATAGTGAACAGAGTATAGAGTCGATCTGGGTGCTCTTTATATGGAGACCATATCCATACAGGGAATGTGCAAATGTCAAATTTTCCCTATTGTCGTACATTATTTAAATGGTCAAATTGGGGCAAATTGCTTATTTTTAATTGTTTAAATGGTTATAACTTTTAAATATATATATTTTTTTAAATGTTAAAAGTCATTTATGATGGAAAATTAGTAAAAAATAAAATAAAATTTTATTTCATACAAAAATAAGTTTTTCCTAACTGTCAAAACAAAATCTGACAGAAATTCAAGCTGGCAACATAGGTTATCGTAAATAGCATTTTATACTAAACATGATTCTGAAAAAAGTTTCGAGAGAATAACACCGGCCGACATGATTTTCCTTGTCCAATCTCAAATTCATTTTTTTCACTAATTTTGTAGAGCTAATCACGAAAGTCAGACCTTACTTTTTGTATCACATCAGGTTTTTAGTAAATTTAATTTACTGGCCGTTTTATATTTTCTGACAAAAATAAATTAAATTTTGGAATTTTGGCGCTCGTTTCTCGAATTGTGCGCCCTCTCGTGAGAAAATATATCAGTTGCTACAATAACACGACCAGTCCAAACCGGTTACATGAAAATAAGCCTTAACAGTTACTTTATTTACAAACTTTTTAGAGAAATTATTGTGTTTATTTAAAAAATTGTTCACGTCTCACTCTTGATATTTTGTACATTTTATTAATGATTAGTGGTTGAAAACTTCTAAAAAACAGAATGTCTTCTAGAAAGTGTAATAATAGTGCAGATACATTTTGTTACATTTGTGGAAATTTTATGACTTCAAAGCAAAAACAAAAAATTTCTGAGTTTGTGGAAAATTCATATAATGCTTATTTTGGTTTCAAAATACAACTAAAATTGTGGACTCCGCAGTTAGTTTGTACTATTTGTGTTGAACAATTGAGGCAGTGGACAAATCGCAAACGACAATCTCTACCTTTTGGCAGACCTATGATATGGAGAGAGCAAACTAACCATATTGATGATTGTTATTTCTGTTGCACAAATGTAAAAGGTTTTAATGCTAAAAATAAAAACAAGATAGCCTACGCAAATGTACCCTCAGTTACACGTCCGATTCCACACGGTCCAGGCATCCCAGTGCCCCTTCCAAGCTCAATATCTGATCTTAGTTCAACATCATCAGAAGAGGTAAATTTACAGCGTCAAGAGTCAACAGAAGTTTTTGAACCAATCTTAAATCAACCAGAGAAATTTACTCAAGGTGAATTGAATGATTTGGTTAGAGATTTGAATCTTTCTAAAGAATCTGCTCAACTTCTTGGGTCTAGACTTCATGCAAAACACCTGTTAGCTCCGAATACATATTTTGCTTGGTATAGAAAACGTGAAGAAGAATTTGTATCCTTCTTCAGTCAAGAAGAATCATTAGTTTATTGTACAAATATTCCTGATCTCATTGAAAAGTTAGGAGCACAATATGATCCTGGAGCATGGAGACTTTTTATAGATTCTTCGAAGCGGAGTTTAAAAGGTGCTCTTTTACACAACACTAATCAATACGCTTCTGTTCCAGTCGCTCACTCTGTTCATTTGAAAGAGACGTATGAAAATTTGGAAACGTTACTGGATAAAATTGGATATGAAAAACACGGTTGGCAGCTTTGTGGAGATCTAAAAATTATAACTATGTTGTTAGGTCAGCAGTCAGGGTACACAAAATATCCTTGTTTTTGTGTGAGTGGGATAGTAGGGCTCGAGAAAAGCACTACGTGCAAAAACAATGGAATCCTCGAATAAGTCTCAAACCTGGAACCAAAAATGTTATACGAAATAATCTAATTGATCCAAAAAAATTTTACTACCTCCACTTCATATTAAACTCGGTATGATGAAACAGTTCGTTAAGGCATTGGATAAAAATAATGCGAGTTTCCGATATTTATCTGAAAAATTTTCAAGATTATCTGATGCAAAAATAAAAGAAGGAGTGTTCGATGGGCCACAAATTAGATCTTTGATGGCTGATGAAAAATTTGATGCAACAATGAATACTGTTGAATTAGAAGCTTGGCTGGCGTTCAAAGATGTTGTCAACAATTTTTTAGGGAATAACAAACACCCTGACTATAAGAATAAGGTTGCAAACCTATTAGATAGGTATAAACAATTGGGGTGTAATATGAGTATTAAACTCCACTTCTTAGATTCACATCTGGATTTTTTTCCTGATAATCTTGGTGATTATAGTGAAGAGCAAGGAGAAAGATTTCACCAAGACATAAAAACTATGGAGACAAGGTACCAAGGTCGATGGAATGTGAATATGATGGCTGATTACTGTTGGTCACTGAAACGTGATATTACTGAAGATACTCACAAAAAATCACACCTAGACGTAATTTTGTATCTAAACGTAAAAGATGTCACTCTAAATAATTCTATAGCAATGCTTACACTTGATTTTTCTTTGTAACTGTTTAAATATATGTATTTTTAATATAATTATTGACTTTATCTAGAAATTTTGAAAAAATGCTTTTTCTTTTTGTAGAAAAACCTGATGTGATGGGGCAAATATGTATGTATTTCTGTGTTTAGAATGCTATAAATTGGTGATATTTTTTACTCAAACAAAAACAACGTTCAAAAAATTTTCATTTGTCGGCCGGTGTAATTTTTAATACGTTGGCGCCCAAACGACCTGGTCTAATTTTATACTTTATTTAAATTACCTTAATTTTTCGTAAAAGTTACAAAATTGCTTAAAGTGGCTACAAACGGTATATTTATCCTATGGATTTATCAACTTAATTTACTGGTTTCACCAAAGAACACGATAAGCAGTAGCGTAGCTAGGCATAGGTGGTCTTGCTGATAAAATAACTTTGCCTATGCCTAAAGGGCCTTGCAAAAAGATAAGGGCCTTTTTTTTCTCCTCAATTTTTTTCCCACAACCATTGTATACAAAGGGGACCTTGCGGATACGACTTCGCCTACGCCTGATTTTGGTCACGTCACGCCACTGAGGCCAAAAGATATTTTAAGCATGATTGTATTAGGTTTTCTTTTTCACAAACATGCGGAAATACCCTTTAAAATGGTATATTATATACCCAGGGTGAGAAGTGAGCTATTGTTTACCGAGCATTTTTATATTCTAAGGCGGGTAGCGCCGAGGGATATAATGCGCTTTCTCATCCAAGGTATATATAAAAAAAATCACTGCTAACAATAATCTCCCACTTCTAGTTGATAATTTAGAAAATTATAAAATTGTTCGCATCTAGTTGTTCATTTTACTATCATTATTTTCCAAGGGTAAGAAATAATAATTCTCGTTAGGTGAATGGAGTAAATAATAGGAATTTCTAAGGTTAGCAGTGAAAAAATAATGTATCTGTTGCTCTAAATAAAACAAAAACCAACAAAATTTTTCTTAAGGGTTGCTTTTACAAATTACAAAACAAAATTTTCCATTTTAGAAAAATAGCGAAAATCGACGTGAATTTCCAATGCTTGTCGAATAAATTGCATAACGATTGACAATTTCCTTTCTTTATTACGTTTATGTGAACCTTATTAGTCAGCCTAGTTGGCCTTTTTTCTTTGGTAGTTTTTTTTTCAAAAAGATGGCAATTTGGAAGCGAGGTGTTTCAATTTAAAGTTTTTTTTTTTACTTAATCTGCTTTAACTAAAAGTTAACTGGTTTTTATGTGCTATTAATAATGAAATAGGTAAAATAATAGTATTTCTTTTCGTTTAGACTATTAAATTTTTATTTCTTTGTAACTTGTTTTTTATTTCACTTCTTTACATTAGCAATGTGATTTTCTTAAAACTTTTTCACGGGTCTAATAAAGTTTTGGTGTCTCATTTAGACAGATAATATAAAAGATGCTAGTATTTTTTGTGGATGTCTGTTTGTAGCTTAATTTGTAAAAAAATATATGCAATAGGTTTTGCTCAGTAATGGTGTTACCTTTCTTAGTGTCTTAAAATAAAACATAGTGGAAAAAAAACTTTATATTTTTTGACGTTTTTCAAGTGGCTGTATTTTGCTTAAAAATGATCGTACCTAAAGTTTCTAGTTTTAAAACCTAATTTAAAAAAAATGTTCAAGCTACTTGTACCGCGCAATTCTAAGCAATACCAAAAATTCTTTTTTTTCTTTGGTCTAAATACTTGAAATTTTTTTCTAACTTAACCACTAAAAGAATAAAAACTTGTTTCTTCAGCTTTAATTTTCTTATTTTTTCAAGTTGGACATAACCGCTTCTTGCTGTGGTATTAAACTTTTAAGTAAAAAGGACTTTTTTGTCTTTAACCATCAATATCTCAGCAACCGCTGATTGCCCAAGATAATTAGGAAAGGTTTTAAAATCCTAAATAAACATTCCAGAAAAATCGGCAGCGGCGAGAAAACCAGTAATGTTAAATGTGCCTTTTATACTTTAAACTTTAATTTTGATTTAAACCGTTTTTTGTTTTCATCGATCGAATTTTTCAAAAAGAATCAGAAGATCACGATTTTAATTTTAAATGCCCCCAAACTTTAACAAAATGCAACAAAAAGTTTTAAAGATTGTATGCATTTTTATTGATTTATTGAAAGTGTTGAAATTTGGGGGAAAAAATTAAAAATGTTTTTTTAGGAATTTCCATTTTTTCTTTATTTTTTTTTGCTTATAAATTAATTGACTTTTATGTAAAAAAATACATAAAATAACTTAAAAACATCTCAAAATGCACCAGAAGATTTTTTAAAAAATAAAAAGGGATAAAACACTATTTCTTTAACCTAGCCGATTAAAAAAATTAAAAGTAACGGCCATACCACGTTGACATACCAGTTCTCGTCCGATCACTGAAGTCAAGCGACGTCGGGCACGGTGTGCCGTTGCTTTTTAAAGTGGCGAGCAGTGGTGTAGTGGCTAGCGTGTCAGCCTCTTACCGCAGCGATCCGGGTTCGAATCTCGGAGTCGGGCATCGGATTTTTAATAGCTCATCACCTCACAGTTGGAAATGGCAAACCACTGTGTAGTATTCTGCCATTTGTAGGTAGTAGTTATTTAAAAATAACGTCCATGGTTGCACTACCGCGTTGTCTAAAAGGTGCTGTGAAATGCAACTGCATGTTTCAGTGCTTGGATAGCGTTGACGAAACACGACAATATTGGGTTAAACATCGAGTAACCCGGCACTCACGGTACACTGGTATTTAGGCATAAGCCTTCGTGAAATGTCTTAAAGATAAAAAAAAATTAAAAAAAAATGCTTAGTAAAATATATTTATTGTGTTATTCAAGTCATAGATATCTCACATTTAGATTCTTAGTGGCTAGTTGCCTTTTGCGAATTTCAACGACCTCTTGCAGTAAACAAATCCGTGGGTTTGTGGTACATGCGCAGTAAAAACTTATGTTCAGTACCGGACTTATATCTTTTTAAATTATTAATTAATTTTAAAATCCTAAAATCTGCGTATTTAAATATATAATGAAAAATGTTCGCTATAATTTATTTAAATAATAATTTATATTATTTAACATTTCTTTACTGATTTAAATTGGGTAGTGAAAAAATATCATGGACACGATACGCCAACAGTAAATAGGGAAAAAGATTTGGTAATTTAACTTTAAAAAAAAAATAAATGGATTACCTGGGTCACGTTGACAGAAATAACAATTCAACATCGTGAGTCTAATAGTACTTCATAAAATAAAAAAAAAGTATCGGGCCCAGATCCTGTGATGTATTTCTGACTACTAAACACGAATGCGTGATCGGAAAAGTCACAATTTTTTCTAATCTTAAAAACTTTTTAATGGGTATGTTTTAAAGTAAGTTTAATAGACATGGTCATGCGAATCATAGACAAGAATATTTTTCTCTAGTTCTGAAGTTCTTTAGCAATTTAGTCAAGAATAAAAAAGTGATGGTGAGCCAGACACGCAAAATACGTTTTTATTTATGTTCTGAAGTTGAATCACGGGTAAGTTTTGCTTTAGCTTCCATTAATATTCAGTACTTTGCAAAATAGCGTAAAAAATTACTAATTTTATATTCCGATATTTTGAGTTTAAAGTTTACATATATCACATTTCTGGGTCCAATCCTTTTGTTTTATTTTGTAGAATGGTGTAGGTCGAAGCAAGATAAAGAAGACAAAAAAATCGGCCAAAAACAAGGTCGTGGTTTCCCAATATCAGAGCAGGAGTGTTTCCGTTCAACAACTTCTTAGAATAGCAAAAGAAAACATTTTAAAAAATGGGCCTCCAATCTAGAGTGATAAAAAGCACTAAAAAAGAAGGTTTAAATAAAGTATTATCGTGGCCAAATTAATAATATAAAAAATATCTAGAGAAAAATTGGATATTTACAAATCATTACACATTTAGAGTTCAAAACATATTAACGAGAGATTAAGAACCAAAATTTGAAATGTTACAACAATAGGTAACGTTAACGCTTTTGTCCATATACTAATTAAAATATTTTAAAAAATACCTATTACGTTCTAATTTTTTAAAATTGTCAGAGTAGTAAATCACGTGATAACATTTCAATAATTATGTTATATCGTAAAAACTCATGTAATACGTTATATTAGTTGATTTTCATATTTTACTTTTTTTTGAATAGTCCCGGATCTTCAGTTTTTGTAAAGAGAGGCAAAACTTGCTGTATGAGTAGGGATAGATAGCCGATTGACGGACCTCCACCCCCGGGAGAGCTTATTATCTCAAGATCTATGACGTCAGCAATTATTTAGGAATCTTGCGCAACTCCATATTTAGAGTACAGCGCATGCGTTAAGGAATCAAGGGCGTGGCCTAGGCCTGTCACCTGTCACCTGTCAAATAGTAAATGTCACTTGCCAAATGCCACATGTCAATATTATACGTGACGTCATTTCGTACAGCCCTAGATCGATTGGTAAACCCGTCAACACCGGGATCGGGCGAGGGCGGCGCGGGGAAAGGGTAAATAATAAAACACATTGCATATATATATATTATTTTTATTTAAACCACATTGTACATTGACTCTTAGCAATTTTATATATAAGTTTAGATAGTAATACACTACAAGCTACAGCAATAAAAATAATTAAACTATAATAATTATCATCTAGGCGGATACCGACTGCTGGAACCTCTGTAGTGGTTACGTTGACACATGGTTCGCTTATCAATGTTTGCCATTCCGTTTCACCAAAAGTTTGATCTCTATAATGGAATTTAACCTTGTATCGGAGATATTTTTGAGCTGATGCTGGTACAAGTGTCTTGAAAACGCCTACGTGGTTCCTGTCTATTATCTCATATTGTAGTGTAAGCCATGAATTATTTGAAGGAAAATCCTTGGTTTCTAACATTATCGAAGCTGTTAGAGCATTATAAGGCGCATGAATGTAAAAAACATTCTGCACTAAAGCTACTAATACGACGTATGACGAACTTAACAGAGCCATGACTGAAACTTGAATGAGCTAAACTGTTGCAGGAAGGTTATAATATCTTCATAGTGACTCATAAGATATAAACAAATCATGCCAACTATGAAAAACTTAATAAACATCCTTTTATTATTATTATTTAAATTAGAATCAGCTGTTTTAGTCATTCGTTTCTGTTCAAAATTTCGACAAGTCCATAAAATCTGAGCTAGTGCGCAGGATGCAACTCCATTATAATGATCTGAGAGCGGATCATCACCTTCTTTCCAATCATAAAATTCTGCATAACAAATTGAACACTTTACTATATCAGCTCGCCCTGTATAATAAAAACCAGCCAGTGCTAAATCTTTCGGACTAACTATCATAGGCCAATGTTCAAAGGATAGTAATCTTTGTTCGTAATCAAAATAGTTTTTAATGGATAACAACCATCATCGAGACACATGTTTCTAGCTTGAGGGTTCTAACTAAACTGATAAATAAAACAAAAAAACTCTTTATTTATACATTTATTAAAGAAGCAATTTTCGAAAGTCTTCAAAGACTTTTTAGGATACAAACATATAAATTCAATTAAATAATATTCACGTTCACCTAAATTTAGCTTACAAACAGTATAAATTTCATTAAGAACATTATCATTACACTCAACATATAATGCTACATCAGATAAAATATTGTCATAGAACGATCTAAAATCTAGGTTATTTAACAATAACATTCTAAAATCAATAACATCTTTAACATTTAAAAATGCATTAATATCTAAAGCACTAAAACATACAGCAACATCAGTTTCTTTACTTTTAAGTCCAATGGTTCGCTCTTTCAACAAAGATGCAGTCCAAATGGAAAAGTTTTCGGATAAAAAATTTTCTACAACATCAGATTCATCACGAGCAACCATTTTAGCAGCAGTAGTTAGGAATTCACACCAATCATCATAATTTAGGGAGATGGTAATCTGATCTTCAGGTAGGTTAAAGAGTGTATTAGTTAATTTTACACTCGGAATTAGGCCTCTGGAAACACTGAGTCCGGTTGTAATGTTAAAATGTCGAACTTTTATACATGATTCACCCAAAAACGTTGTTTCCGGTTTAATTTCTTGTCTGCTTCTTGAAACCATTTCGTCAACATATTTCCAGTACGTGGATTCACTTGACATGTTTGAAGAACTATCACTATCCATTGCTGCGGCTTAACTAAAGGCATTCGAAGCGAGGTTCTTGTTTTATACTAAATTTCCCCCACTCTTCAAGGCGTTTATGTTTAGTTCTAGAAACAAAAGCTTGGATAATGCCCAACCACTCCCTCTTTCGGAGAATTCGGAAGCTTTCGCAATTAGGATAGTTTGAAAATTGCTAATAATAGAATCCAAAGCGGTATGTTGTTCAACGATAGTATAACGAGAATTGAAGGATTTAATTTCTACATCTCCCGTGGAAGATGATAAATATCTACCATAAAGAACCATATTCACTTTGATTCGCGGATGCTCCTCCAAACAATTACTTAATAATTTTTTAATTTTATCTGTTAGAACGGTTAAAAACAGCCTAACATCGGTTTTTTGGGTAGGGTTAAATAGATGATACACCTTCACACGATTCTTAAAAGCTGTTGCCACTAGTTTAACATCTTCACCAATGTCTTGATAACAGTTTTCTTTATGTCTTTGAGTATGATTATGTCTACTATTTATCGAAAATTCTTGATTACACTGATTACAGAACGGCATTGTAAGAAGCTAACAGGAACGTAACAGGAACGTAACACGAACCTAACACTAGCGTAGCACTAACGTAACTGGGCTTAAACTGTCGTATTTTTTAATGGTTATGTCCTTTTTCTTCTACGAAGGCGATAAATTCGTAACATACCAACAGGAAATCCTAACATACCTACAGGAATATCGTCATACTCTATACCTCTAAAGGATAAATAATTCTTTAGTTTCTTAAACTCGGGATGAACGCCAATCTTTCTACGTTCTACATCTTTGTTTATTGTTAAAGCTATATAAGCACTTAAAGCAATTTCAAGCTTACGGAAATGTTCAACTCCTTGTCTTCGTCTAGCATACCACTCTAATGTTGATACGGGGTTAAAAAAATCTCTGTTTCTTAGACTTGATGTACCAAAGTTTTCTCTCAAAATCTTCTTCATCCATTTTTCAAAGAGATGTGGTTGCTGAATAAGGTATAGGTATATAATTGGAGTAAATTGAGAACGATTGCTTTGTAATTCCTCATCAATTTCATAGCCAGGATCATCGTCTATAGAATAAGGACGGTATTCTCTATTTTTAGAGATATAAAAACGGATAACTTCATGAGGAATATCAGATTTACCGAATAAACATTGGAGTTCGTGAGAAACATAACTCATCTTGTCAAATTTTATTTCACAACTAACTAGAACAACAAAGCTGGAAGCCTTTTAACGCTTACCTAGAAACAAGTTTAACTAATCAGAAACGAGTATTAACTGGTTAAGACTTGTTGTTGTTGTTGTTGTTGCTGTTAACCGCAAACATCCTGTTGATCATTAAAATTACTGATAACGGTTTTCCTGTTGTTAACCGCAAACATCTTGTTGATCATTAAAATTCCTGATAACGGTTTCCTGTTGTTAACCGCAAACATTCTGTTGATCATTAAAATTACTGATAACGGTTTTCCTTGTTGTTAACCGCAAACATCTTGTTGATCATTAAAATTACTGATAACGGTTTCCTGTTGTTAACCGCAAACATCCTGTTGATCATTAAAATTACTAATACCGATTTCCTGTTTACTGATAAGACGCGTTTCTTGTCTAAACCACATCCTTGGAAGTATCAATCCAGCTGTTGTGACTTTTATCAAGACCTAGCCATTTAACATATATTTTATTGCCTTTTTTACGCAACACTTGCTCGATAAGAAAAACATCTGTCTGCTTAGTTTTTGTAATTCATGTTCATAAAAACCACCACTTATAGGGTGTCCTCGCATATCTTCCAACAGATATGTTGTTGGATTCGTAATTTTAACTTTGATAATTTTAAACAATTCTGTCGTCCAATTAGGTACATATCCCTTTTCAAAAACATGTTTAGATTTACTGATGCGAACAATATCTCCAACTTTGAATTTATGCTTAGCAGCAATCTTAATATGACTGTATACAGATTTAAGAAGCTGTTGTTCGTTTTCTTTGCTAACATCTTTAGGTTTCATTTTAATAGTACGATGCCTTGTATTATTATAATCATTTGTAACTTTTGCAGTAAATCAATCCACTTGTGATTACCATTTAACGTAAACAATCTGAATAATTTTTCTTTTATGGTACGAATAACACGTTCAGCAATAGATGCTTTTAAAATGCTAAAAGTACTATAGTGATGGATTCCATGTTTCTTCATAAGACTTTGAAAACTGCTATTGTAGTATTCTTTACCGTTGTCTGTAACCAATTTTTTCGGTATTCTTTTAGACTGTTTAAGTATATTCTCCATAGCCTTGGTAACATCCTGAGCAGATTTCGACTTTATCGGCCTAGTCCATAGAAATTTGGAAAAACAATCAATTACCACAAGTATATATTTAAATCCTTTGTTCTCGCGAGCGTACTGGTCGAGTTGCGCCAAATCAGAAGCAAAAGTATCATCTAGTCCATATTGAATAAATCTTCGGCGATTAAATTTGGTTCTAGCAGGTTTATGCAACTCTCTAACCACTTGTTCTCGCGCCTTCGACATGACTAACGTTATTACTTCTTAACAGACGGTTTTATATCAGTAATTGTTAATATACCATCATCAAAATTAACATCACTACCACTATCCATGCCCAACGTTTCAATATTCTTCTTCATTTTCACTATTTCATCATTAATCTTCTTAATCTCTTGCAAATCCTTATTTCTACGGTTGCTAGTGACAGCTGTAAGATTTGCTACATCTTTAGCGTGAGCTCAATCATCACAAAAACACCACAAAGATTTTGATTTATTCTGCTTCTGTTAGCTGTTTTGCCGCGGTTTTCTTGCCGCAGATTTCTCGCCGGCCGGCTTGCTAGAGGAATTTGGCGGTAAAGTTTACAGCGGGCTAGGCAACTTGCTCTTAACAAATAAAAGGCGCACACACGTATATGTAGCACACGTAATAGCTTTGGAACACAGAAAATAGGAGAAAATCACTTAAAATGGTTTGGGACCTCTCACACAACGAGGTATTCAAATCAAGTCAAAATTCACAATTGTCGTTGCAATTGTCAATCGCGCAACTTGACACTTGTCCAGTGCAGTACCAATTGTGAGAAACAAAATAACAAACACCCTAAATTTAAAATTTAAATATTTTGGCGCGATGCCGATGTCTAATATCAAACACTATCCCTACCTGGTGCAAAACAAATTGTCCGCCCCCATACGAGAATAATGTCCTTTGGTATATTAAGGTATTTAAATTTTTAAAGACCAAAAAAATGTCCCTTTTTTAATGTACATCGCTTTCAACATTACTTTTTCCTTTTTTCTTCGTATCCAAGAATTTTAAAGATAAAAAAAACAATAAAAAACAAGCTAGCCCCTTTAAAATTACATTGTTTCCACTAAATTGTTTTCCTAAATTACCGCCCTCCATTTCAAATTTTTCCGCTTTTATTGCATATATTTCAAATATTTCTGCCCCACAGCACTGTGCTCTAGTGCTTTGCATCCCCTCGGTGGTGCAGTAAACAGAGCTTTTATCTTCGAAGCCAGAAGTCGCCGGTTTCAAGCTAAGGAGACAAATTTAGCTAGTAGTTACTTAAAAATATTGTCCGTGGTGGCACACCGCGTTGTCTAAAAGGTGCTGTGAAAGCAAAAACTGCATATTTGGGTGCTTGGACAACGTTGACGGAACAGGGGAAAAAATGAGTTAAACATCTAATAAACCGACACCCACGGTACTCTGGTATTTAGGCATAGGCCTTTGGTGAATGTCAAAAAGATAAAAAAGCCACTTACACCACCCAGTAGGCACGGCCCATCGTCTCGTCAAATTTGGCGAATTTGGATTTTTTGTAAACATGTTTTTCATCTATTTTTAAATGTCCTGGAAAAAATAAGTAAATATTATGTTTTAAAAGGCAATTAAACGGTCTTAAATATAGCCTAGAGATTAAAAATAAAATAGAAAATAAGGCGACAATCTGCGATGTTTAGTAAAAACATAAAACTATATGTCAAAATAATTTCAAAATTTTAACTTTCAAAGCTTTATAGATATTGTTCTTAGCCAAAATTTAATGTAAAAAGGTAGTGGAAATGATGAAGGCAACATAAAAGACGCTTCATAAAAGACGCTATATTTGTTTAGCGACGTTTCGGTCCTGATTTTGGATCTTTTCTAAGCTAAAAGATGTTTTTCTTTAAGTATAAAATGATTGAATGTAACAAAATATTACAGGTGCAAAAATACGTCAAGATTTATAAAACACTTAAAAACTTTACTATTAAAAGTTAAGTCACTATAATTGAAATGTTATTAAGTTTAAAGATTTTAAAAAAATAAAAATAAAAATAAAACGCCAAGAGAATAAAAATATACCATTTTCTGAAAATATATTAAAAAGTACTTAAAAATATATAATTACTATAATAAAAACGTAAATAGGTAAGTAACACACCCTCTAAATGTTGCATCATTTGCCAAGACATGTTATTTTGACAACACGATTGTAAAAGGACATCACACAACATCTTTACAATTAATATATATAAATAAAAATAAATAAATTATATTTTTCTTAACCACTATTTTAAGTACGGTATTACAATCGTTGATAAACAAACAACAATAATTTAAACATAGGAATTTTTACTTGGATTTTATAAAAAATTAGCTAAAAGATATACAGCCAAGAGTAGTTGAAGTTACTCCAAGTGATTCCGCTTGCTGACATGTTACCTACCTATTTTTTTTAATGATAATTATATATTTTTTGGTATTTCCTAATATATTTTAAGTAAATGTTATATTTTTATTCTGTTGACGATTTAATTTAATAGTTTTTAATCTTTTAACTTAATACCATTTCAATTATAGTGACGTAACTTTTAATAGTAAAACTTTTGACGTGTTTTATATATCTTGATGTATTTTTATACCCGTAATATTCCGTAATATCCAATTATTTCATACTTAAAAAACAAAACATCTTTTTAGCTTAAAAAGGGCCCACATCTGAACCGAAACGTTGCTGAACAAATAAAGCGTCTTTTATTTTAATGTCCTCATTTCCACTACCTTTTGCCATTTAAACTTTTTATGTATTATAAAACAATGAACAAAAATATCCTGTTTTTTACGAAACAAATCGGAAACTCATTTTAATTCATAAAAAATTATACCTCGCCACCCCTTAGCCACGTCTGTGTTTCTATATTTAAATAACATTAGAGAAACATTGTAGATGATTTTTATTGTGTCTTAAACACCGGCTCAAAAATGCTTACCGGCTCTCGGACTCTCGGATAGAATTTGGTTTTTAAAACTAAAAAATTTTTTTATTGTTTTTTACGGCTTAATACAGCTAATTGTATTTCTAGTAATTTCGGTTTAAAATTTTTTAATTAAAAGTAGAAATACTGATTTAAAATTGGTGAGATACAATATTGAAAATATATTTTTATAATCATATCCTACAGTTTTCTAATTTACCTAAAACATGCACAATAAAGTAGGTAATGGCACTTTATTTAATTTAGCAAGGGACGTAATTATATTTTGTACGTCCTTCTTATCGATTATCTTATACCTTTTAATTTATTTAGGTATATGTGCATATTTGTATATATAAATCCGTTTACTTAAAATTACCAAGACATTTTTTTGGCATTTTTCGCAAATAGGTTTAAGCATTTTAAGAACCGAATATTGGTGATAGATAAAATAAAGTCTTTTGACGTAACTACAAATTAAATAGGGTGTCTAACTATACAGGGTAATCATTTTTAGGTCGTCACCATTGCTAACTTCTTTATTATTGGAGATACAAAGTCGGTTAAGTTAGTAAAGTAAGAGTACATTTTTCCGCTGATTAACGTGCGGTCAACAAAAAACAATTGAACATCGGGTTTTTGATTTATTGTAAAAATATACTTTTTTAAATAGAAGACCCTGTATATGATATTACCATTAGAAAGACCTATCGAAGTGCATTAAAAAAGTCAAACGGCTCTTTGGCATAAAAATAATTTTCACTCGGTCTGTACTATGGGCACTTACAACTTCCGTTTTTCAAACATAAAGAAGTCTCATGTACATCTCGTTTTAAATGTCCTGTCATTCTCTAATCATTACTATTTTATTTTTAAAAATTGGCTCATTCGTTCTAGAAATACAAGTGTTTAAAGTTTAGCTTTAACGCTACTTTGTTTTTTTAAATCGGCCTAGCTGTTACATACTTACAAGCCAATGCCATCAAGGCCGCATTGTTTTTACACCATTTAAGCCAATTTCAAACGGTTCTAAATCTGGACCGACTGGACCGATTTTAAAAAGACGATATAGCATTGAGTAGAGAATCAAGGGATCTTTAAAACAAGGTGCTACACAACCCCCTTTCCATTTAAAAGAATTAGTTGTTAGTGCTCCCTTGGTGCTAGGTCACGTGACAGAAATTATTTTAATGCTAAAAAGTAGTTTAAGTAACACCCTTTTACTTAAATTTTACTCAACCTCGCTATTTGTCTCATTCAAAAGTGAAAGAGAGGAAGGACTTTTATTATTCTTACTGTATTTTACTTCTCATTTATTATCAAAATATTGACTAAATGACAATTAAAACAATTATTTGAAAATAAAAATTTGCTGCATACAAAGTAACCAAAAACAATCAATAAAAAAGTTTTAAAAAAATATATAATCTAGCCTAGTTGCAAGTAAGTATAATTTTGTAAATAACAGATAGATTTGTAGCCGTATCTCTTTTTCGTCACCTTGTATATATGTAGCAAATTTTGATTGTTAAATGATGGTCATAGTTGCCATACAAGTTTTCAGAAACTAATTAATTTATTATATTTTAAAATAATTACCGTTTATGTTACAATTTTTAAAAAGGAAAATATTACACTTTAGGATTTTAGAAAGGTAAACATTATGATTTATTTTAAGTACCAAAAGTGCCCTCTATTGAAAAATTGCTAAACTTTTGCTTTTGTGCCACTAGATTGTCACAACTAAATGACAAAGAAATAAAAAAATAGACTTTCTTATAAGTAAAAAAAGCTTTTTATATTTTTATTGCAGTATTATAAAAATGCTGACAAATAAAGTAACTGTCAAAAATGCAAATGTGTATTTTAAAAAAATACATTTTTTTGTAGATCTGATAAAAAAGCACTATTAAAACTTTATATTTAAAGCAGCCTTAAAAACTACCACAAAACTGTTTAAAATTGTTTCTTAAAATAATTATTTTAAAATGTATTGCAATAAAAAGTGCAGATTTAATCATAGGTAATTTTTCTTATTAAACCACGCCAAAGCAAATATTATATTACTATACAAATTAAAATTTAAGTATTGTTTTTTTATACTTTTTTAAATAGGAGTAATAATTTATACACTTTGGTATAATTTATTAAACAAGAAGTCGTTTTTTTACTGACATTTTAGATGAAACATTTATTCACATCATGTGTATTTATGTTTTATATACGTCATAAACGATATTTGGTTGCATGGGCACGTAATTAGTTCCCGTCTTTGAATGTATTATCCAAAAAATATGTTTAACTATATTTGTAGGTTAGATGTACAGGGTGGCTAAAAATACTTTTTACCTAATAAATATTAATGGAATTTTCCAACTAGGGCACGAAACTTTAAAGTGTGATTTGCTATGTCATTTTATAAAGGAATGTTTCTATAAACATATGTCCGAAGTTGGTTTATTTCTGACAAACAGACCGTTAATTATTTTTAAAAGTCTGTTTTTAAATATCCTAAATATAAAGCCAGATACAAAAAGAATTGTACAACACCAAAAGTTGAATTTTTAGTTGCTATATAGAAAATAACTACATAAAAGCCAGTGGCGTACATTTTTGTCTCAATAATATTGGCAGTTGTGCACACTTTACGCCACTGGCTTTTTATGTAAATCTAATATTTTTTTCCTATAAAGCAACTAAAAATATAACGTTTTAGTGTAATACATTTTTTTGTATCTAGCTTTGTATTTAAGATTTAAATAAAATAGACTTTTAAAAAAATAATGAAATTAACGCCTTGTAGTCACTGAACTAAGCCACTCCGGACATATGTTTATAGAAATGTTTCATTATAAAATGACATAACAAATCATCTCTTAAAGTTTGGTACCGTAGTTAGGAAATAACCTACATTTTAATTTGAAAACAAGTCATTTTTAAGCCACCCTGTACATTCAACCTTCAATTTTTTTGCGGAAATATATTTTCTTATTAAACAGGACTTTTCATGAAGAAACACTTTTTTTCGTTAAGTTAATAATTCGTTTCCCATTTGGTTAAAACTTCCGAAGACACGCTGTATTTTTTGTAACATAATTGAAAATTTTGGTTAATTTGTGCTTGCCATCCAACAAAAGTCTAAAATTTACAAAATATTTTCTAAATCCATCGCTTAATTTCTTTTTGAAAATTCTCAGACCTATTTTTAATTCAGCCAAACCATAAAAATATTGTGCAACATTGTGCTTGCCGTCAAACAAAAATCTAAAATAAAAAAATCTTGTGCTAAATCCATTGTATTATTATTATTTTTTAATACCCAGACCTAATTTAAATCCACTTTATATTGAAAACTTTTGTTTATACAAAAAGTAAATTAAAACATTTAGTTAATAAATGTTAACAAATTAACTCCCTACCCACTAGGTATTTTCAGCACCACAGAAGATATGATAGGCAGATTATTGTATTTCACTATGTCTTGGTAAAACAATAAACTAAACGGATACCTATAATATTAATTTTGATAAATTACTATTTTAATTTCACTAACGTTAACTTTTACTAACATTCAAAATTTACATTACATCGTCCATCATTTCACCACAGCACTTTTCCACTCAAACTGATGCAAGGGGTAATCTTTACACCATGTGATAACCAATAATGTTCTAGAGTTAGAGAAGCAATAATTTTGGTAATTTCCTATTATTGATTTAAAGTGTTTTTATGTAAGCTAATTTACTAAAGCTTGTTACTATTTTAGACAAGTATTTAAAAGTTATTAGAAACAAAAACAAGCAAAAATGTTTGTTATAATTTCAAATTCCGATAATAACCAATATCACTTACTTAAAAGTATCTTAGGTCATAATTCCATAATGGTTAAACATATAGTTTTTTTCGACTTTACCAACAAAATTTCTTGTAAGTTAATGAATGGCAATTGTTTATAGACCTAAGGACCTCCGCAGTCATAACCTACTTGGGCCATTTTTTCTTTTTTGAAACAAAATCTATTGCTCTCGTTCATGCCAGAGGTGTTAAATATTTCGTCATCGTGAATCATGTCGAGAATAGGGCACGTTGTGTATTGTGACATATATCAAACCAAAAAAGTAACTTTTAATTTAGACCTTAAAAACCAGAACTACTTTATTTTTTTGTAAAAAATTTAAATCCTAAAAATTAATAAAATTTTTAAAATAAATACCACACTTACAGGTATTGGAGTTTTTCTTCTTTTCTCCATTTTAAAATACTTGTTAATCTAAGAACTTGTTCAACTTATGTATATTGCTGAGGTGTATTTAATAATAACTACTTATATTGTTGGTTCTAACACTTCATAGTAATCTTAAAATAAAATCATAAAAGCGTCTTTGTCTCTCTTGGTTTAGACGGTATAGTCTTTGGGCCAGTAATGAAATGGACTTTATAATAAGAACACTTTTAAAACCATTTTAGAGGATGTCTTTTGACGACGAATATTTATACCGCTATACAGGGTGATTTAAAAATCGATCACGAAACTTGAGCGGGTGATTTTACTTGACAAAATAAGGGGTAGAGCTTCATATAATTTTTTTCAAAATGTCATTCGTTTTCGATAGACAGGCCGTCAAAGTTCAATTTTTATTTTGGTTTTTGCCATATTGCATTAATTTTTTAGCCAATCTAGTTGATATTTGGCACACAAATCGAACTTTGCAGATTCTAAAATTTTAAGACCAAATTACTTTTTTTAATAACGCCGGAGGGCACTTTACCTAAAACTTAAAATTTATTTACATCATAACATTTTTTATTTTGACAGATGATACGTTTGTTCCAGCAGCATGTTGGAAACATGTTAGCCACCATCGTAAAACGCAGAAATTGTTACAAATATTAGTCAGAAATGTTGGCAACAGTTTTCTGCTGGAACGAAAAATAAACACGGCGTGCATACTGCTTATACGTCAATACAAGAAAGGTTATGTTAAAATTGTCAGTAATGTTTGAAGAAAGTTTGCAAACTTTTCAAACAGTTTCCAACATGTTTCCAACATCTTAAAACTACTGCTGGAATAACAAACAATTGTATAATGTTAGAAACATGGCATTGCTGGAACGACACATTTGACGTGCACAGAATCCAAACGGTTGCAAACATTTCTGACAGCCTGCTGGAATAAACCTATTGCAAAGCTGGGGCGCCATTTTATAGACAACCAAAAACTTAAAAACTAAGGTACTCCTTATTAAAGTCGATAAACCTCACACCAATAGACATCAAAGTTTGCATCAATTTCAATCAAATTATTTACATACATACAGGGTGTCCACTAACTTAACCCGACAAACTTAACCAAATGATAACAAAAAGTAAGAAAAAAACTTTATATAAACATATGCTCCAAACGTCTTAGTTTTTTGAACTACGGGGTGTTAAAAATTAAAAAAAAATGTGTATGTATGTAGGTAATTTGATTGAAATTGATGAAAAGTTTGATATCTATTGGTGCCTATAACGGTGAGGTTTATCGACTTTAATAAATAGTACCTTATTTTTAAGGTTTTGATTGTCTATAAAATGGCGCCCCAGCTTAGCGATATCTGTTAAAATAAAAAAGTTGTGATGTAAATAAATTTTAAGTTTTAGGTAAAGTGCCCTCTGGCGGTATTAAAAAAATACTTTTGTCTTAAAATTCTAGAATCTGCAAAGCTGGCGATTTGTGTGCCAAATATCAACTGGATTGCTTAAAAAATAAATGCAATATGGCGAAAAAAACAAAATAAAAATTGAACTTTGACGGCTTGTAACTCGAAAACGAATGTCATTTTGAAAAAAGTTATAAGAAGTTCTACCCTTATTTTGTCAAGTTAAATCACCCCCTTAAGTTTTGTTACCCATTTTTAAAACACTCCTGAATATGGAAGTGGCGTTGATCAAACGCGTCACTTTTTCTTCAGGAAATTTAAGCACAATAAATTTTACATAAAGTTTTTAAACACTACTTTGTCAAAAATGTTAAGGGTTACACTCATAAAACCATAAGGTTCAAAGACATGTTGCGGGTATGAGACTAGGCGAATTTCGTAACTGTAACCCCTACGATTTTTGGCATATTATTTAAAAATTACATATAAAACATTGTAGTAACCTTGTCCGACAAAAAAAGGGATGCGTTTGCCCAGTCCGACACCCGAAAGATTTGACATTGACATGCTGGGTTAAAGCGTTGCTTTCATATTGGACGGTATGAATATTCGTGGTAGAGTCGTCGCAAAGGATTTTGCCAAAAATGTTAAGGGTTACAGTCATAATACCATAAGGCTCAAACATATGTTTCGGGTATGGGACTAGGCGGATTTCGTAACTCTTACCCTTACGATTTTTAGCACAATATTTAAAAATTACATATAAAACATTGTAGTAACCTTGTCCGACAAAAAAAGTGATGCGTTTGCCCAGTCCGACACATATTGGGCGGTATGAATATTCATGATAGAGTCGTCAAAGGAAAGCATAATGGCATATTTCTGAAATTGACGGAAGTAAAAAACGATAATATCAGGTCATAATAAAGCTGATACAAGTAATTGATGAAATAATAAAAAATGGGGTATTTTATTCAAAATTTTCAGAATTTCCTTACCTACAAAAAATATATAAAAACTTAGCAACCTTGTAAATATATTTTTTCTTTTAATTCTTTAATTAGTTATTTACCTTCGCACAAAATTTAATTTTATTTTAGATTTGATGGTTGGCTGAGATAATTCACTGTTCCGGTTTTTCTACTAACCCTGTATATATATTTTTAATAGTTTTAAAACAAGGCAATCCTCAGGTTTCTTTTAACGAAACACCCTGTATATTATATTACTGTTGGATAGATATTTTAAAGAGATTTAACAAAATACCACATATTATAATGGTTAAGCAAATGGGTATTTGAGATATCGGCGCGTAAAGCAAAAACAAAGGATGTATATGACTAATCCAATCAAAAATGTTTTTAAACATTTCTTTTTCTATATCTTATAGCAAGTGAAAAGTGAATTTTTATAAACACTGTATCTCCAAAACGAATTAAGTCAGCCATGTTTACCTTCCACCATTAAATTTGTTTTAAAAATTAAAATCGAGATTTGCGCAATCAGATATGTTTTATCTCTTTTAGTTTGGTTATACCCTGCAAGAGCAACGAAAAGGCGCCACCCTGTACGTTATATTATTTTTTGCGATAGTTTAAATATTGTTAATTGTAAAAATCATTATTTTTAATTCCTTTTTTGGAATGTCATGTGACACAAAGAGACTTCTAGGCAACAAACTTTACAGGTGCCTAGTTATTGTTATTCGGATAATTAATAATAATAATAATAATTAATGGCTTTTGTTTGTACTAAATAATAAATTTACAAAAAATAATTAATAATACAGATGGCAATATTCAGCCCAGCTGCTCATCTAAATTAATTAGGTTGTACAGATTTGTTTTGTGTTTTGTGATTTGTTTATGTTTATATTATGGACAAGATATTGTGTTATCATAAATTTTAAAACCATATTTAACAGACAAAAATTAACTTAAAGTATAAAAAATATTAAAAACAAAGTTAGCTTTAAATTCGCAAATAAAATTAGGAAATGATTTATTTTAATTTAGGGCTGTTATCGGACAATTTTAGAACTACAATGGGACTGAAACAGGCAGTTATGCATTTCACAGCACCTCTTAGACAACGCGGTAGTGCCACCACGATCGTTATTTTTAAATAACTACTACCTAAATATGTCTCCCCGTTTTAATTTTTCTTTATAAGCATTTTTAAATTAATTATTTAATTTAAAGTATCATTTTTTTTTGTAAAAAAATCATTGTTTAATTCAAAATTATTAAAAACTGTTTTAAAGGATGATGTGAAGGTATGACTACTTTCGATATCTTAAATCCAGTATTATGTTTTTATTTAGAACCTGTCTTCTTTAGTTAAATTTCTAGATGCAGAATTGCATTTAGGAAATGATGTACCATTAACAGGGTTAAAATACCATAATACAATAAAAATTTAAACCAACAACACTTGCAACAAAAATAATTTGTTAAGGAAAAAGGCTGTAGGACGATAATGACAAATAATGTTTTGAAATGTGATGCGTTGTTTATAAAAGTGCCGGTTCCTAACCAAGATTTAAAAACAAATATTGGCGAGTTTTTGTACATATTCTTTTTTAAATTAGATTTAAAGACTTATTTTGATTAGCATATATAAGGCAGATTTTTTTATCTTTGGACAATTCACGAAGGCTAAAAGCCTATATACTAACGTACCGTGGGTGTCTTAAGCAAGGTAAGAGGAAGTTTGTTAACACGGGACTTAAAAACTTGAAGATTTGGGGGAAAAGGACAGACCTCTTGCAAATATTTTCGTATCAACGTGCCATATTTACATAAAAATGTAAAATGATGTTGTACGAGTGCCATTAAATATTTTTAAGTCAGTAAAAATTTTAGAAAGCAAAAAAAAACACTTTTACAATACATTTTTACTATCATATTTCTTTATTTAAGAATTTTACATTTTTCTTCGCAAATATTTTTAAAGAGCAAAAAACCAAAAAAAGGCCCCCAAAATTAAAACGTAATCAAATTTAAAAAGCCCCAATCTCCCAAATACCGCCCTTCACCACCCAGTAGGTACGGCCCTGCTTCTACTTAGAACTTTCATCCTTGCCCCTTCCGGCCGCTATAGAATATTCACAGAAAAGAAAAGATCGACACACTTGCGGGCCCAAAATTTTACCTTGCGTGCCATTTGTGCCACGCGTGCCATTGGTTTGCCCCCCTGATATAAGGAAATTACAACACCAAGCTTCTTAATTTAAATCGCTTAGTATGGTTTACTGAGATTGTCTTTTGAGCAACTAATCTAATTAATTGTTTTAATTTATTACAAAATAATAGTGAAAAGTGTTATTACCCAGTATAAAATAGCAGAATTTTATTCAGGTCACTTAACATTAAGGAAAAAAGTAAATAAATTATTTACTAAAACAAAAAAAAACTAATTAATAATTTCAAAGTTTAAATCTGCAAGTTGAACAATTTTTATATTAAAATAAAATTCATCAAACAATCACAAGGTCAAGTGTGTTTAACCATCAAAACAAACTTATACAAATTTAATATAACACAAGACGATTGTGGAAAAAGATAAGTAAAAACTGACTTTATAAATCTATGTATTCTCATTGTCACTTGCTACATATTAAGAAAGGGGGATGTATGCCTTTTATTCTGTTAGCTGGTTAAATTGTATTTATTTTTAAGTTTTATATATATATAAAGCAATTTTGCAATAGGTGCAGTCCAATACCTTATCTGAGTAACGTACCCTAGGTGAAGTTGGTGTCATAAGGACCCAGTGACTTCTAACTGGTCATGGCTTGTTCATTTTATGATTACCTTTAATAATAAAGAAACCTAATTTTTTACTTATGTACTGAGACTTTTTTACTTAGACAGAGAAATCTTGATTTTGTCTAACAAAAAAAATGTCGCTTTTACATAGACAGTCATGTCAAAAAAATATTTTAATAAGGTTTAAACATTAAAAAAATATATGCATACCTATATCTAACTATTATTAATCTCTGTTCGCACACTGCACACATAAATACTCGTTAAATTTAATCAAAAGCTATATTTATCATGACAACATACTATCTTCTAGATTAAATGTTTTTATTTTTTCTTAAATGAAACAAGCTAATCCATTAGAAAAACTGAGTAGTTAAAAAATACGTCAATAAATATATCATGTCACATAAGTTAATTATCAAAAAGCAAAACATTTTTAGTAAACAATAAATTATTTATAAAACTCTTTGTATCTTCATGAAGATCTACAAAAAGAAAATTTATTACTAATTACAAAAAATAGATAAATGTTTTATTTAGTTGTATATTTTTAAATTGTTTTAATTATTTATTTATTAACTGACATTTAATATTTATATTAAAATACAAAAAATCGACAAAAATCCTAAAGATATTGCTAAATATACTTTTTATGTGCTGTTTTTTAATAGGTAAAATAATAAAATCTCCCTAATTATGGGAACGATGTGAATATCAAAAATTTGTTTTTCTTATAAAATTAATATAATTTAAAGGCAACCAGGTAATAGTACAATGATCCTTCACTTATAGAATGGCTTTCCTCTCTTGCCCATCGTCAAGCTGTGGGGAATTTATCGCTTTTTATAGGTACTTCCTTGGCTTCTGCTCTGAAGAATTGTCCAGTATAGTTTCTCCACTCACGGTTCCCAACAGAGAAACTCGTGGTGCCGCGCGTATGCATCCCTATACATTCCAATTGGACAAGACCTGAACTTCCCACTTTGTTCGTTCGTTTATCCTTAGAGTTTCTAGAATGTGGAACCTGCTGCCCGCGGAAGTCTTTCATTCCCCCAAATCTTCAAGTATTTAAGTCCCGTGTCAACAAACTCCCTCTTACCTCGCTTAGGACACCCACGGTACGTTAGTATTTAGTTCAAAGCACCTTATGATAGCCGTGGGTAATGGATATGGAGTAATGAGCGTGGGTAATAGTCGTGGGTAATATGCGATATTACGTGTTTAAAAATCACATTTATAATGTAAATTTTTTTAAATAGTCATAAAAAAACAATTTCTTGTAACAATCTTCTTATTGGAATATACCCAGTATTAATTTATTTTTAATTAATTTATCAAATATGGGTATAATGTGTACAAATAAGCACGATACTTTAAAAAAAAGCTATAAAATGGTTGTCTATAATGAAAAACAGTGTGTTCCTTTAAGTGCTCAACATAGATAACATTTTTATTTTCAATTTTTCAAAAAAAAAACTACTCCAAAATTGGTAAATGGTCTTGGACTGTATTATCAATAGTGTGTTGTATTAGAAAGTAAAGGATATACAGAGTATGTTACAAAATAACTAAAAACAGCTAGTTAACCACTCTTATTTTTAAAAATACAAAATTATGTTAGAAAGAAAAATTATTTAGAATTAAAATTTATATCTTAATTATAAGTTATAGCCTTCTAGTAACATTTTTGTATCTATAAAAATGTTCTGATTAATCCATTTATGATTCAAATTTTTATTGTTTTTATTATTTTTTAAAGCAGTTACAACTATTTTTTATTTAAACAAATTAAATGTAATGAAAACTTATATATTTTTATCTAACCGCTAACTTTCGATGTGTTGCAAGAAAAATTATTGTGGCCCTATAATTTTACAAATATATTAAATATATCATACATTTTTAAATTCTTATAAAGTGTAAAACAGTTAATTTAAAATTAGGAAATAAATAAATTAATTTAAGTTGGGGGCAAAGGCTTAGTACAAGTGATTATTTATTTCTTTGTTTTAAATCTACCGCACAGAAGTCAAAAATGTAATTAAGAAAAAGTATTTTATGTTTATTTTACTAACAAAATAATTTTTTTGTTGTGACATAATTACAAAGTTATATAAAATATAATAAAATAATTTAAGTAAATAATTAGGATAATAAACTACAAAAGTCGTTTTCCAAGTCAACATTATTTTTGTTATTTTCCCTTTTAAATTTATTGCAACTTTCTGTTTTTTCTTTAATATATCCGCCATAATAAAGTCCCAATATTACAATAAATACGGATATTATGAAAAGGAGTAAAGCCAAAAATATTTTACATTCCTTAAATTTATCATTACGACAATATATACACTTGGAATCCCAAAATGGGTGCCTGGGATGACAGATGAACTTTGGTATTTCTTCATCAAAATACGATCTCCGCTGGTGATCAATATAATGGCGAACATCATGTCTATCACCTGACCTGAAAAAATGAATGTTTGCTTAAAGGTTTTAAATCTTTTATACCCAAATAATTTCAAATCCAACTCCAGAAATGTTGAACTATACGGAAAATTACACTCACCCATTTGTCTACTCAACAATTGTCGCTTGATTACAGCGATAATTGCATAGTAGAAAACAAAAATAGCACTGTGTCTTTATTAATTATTGTTTTTTTTTAAGATTGGGTTTGTTTCTATTGTTTCATAAATTGTTTGAAAAAATGTATTATGCCTTTATTTGATAGTTTCTACCCTCAAACTACTTTTTACTTTTGATTCCTCAACTTTTCTTTTAATCCATGCATTCACCGAAACTCACAAAACACGAACAAAATTTAAATAAATTATAGCGTATAGACGGTAGGTGTAAATTACCAAATATGATTTAAAAAAAATCCTTTAATTTTGAATTTAAAGAAAAATATTTTGAAAAACTGGTTTAGTAGAAAAGCTCTTATTAGAGAATTGGAAAAAAACTTACTTTTAGAGAATCAGTGGAAGTAAATTAACTGTCGTAAATAAATTTTATTGCATTTAAAAATTAAAAAAAAACTCAAAGCTTTGTTATTTTAAAAGCATTTAAGAACATTAAGATCACTTCAAAAAGTAAACTTAAATTTTTGCTTTTTGGTTTTAAGGTACATCTTTTATTAGTCAGTTTAGGTGTCTTAGAATATTTATTAAATATCTTTATTCTAGAGAAAAGCAAAAAAATATTTTGTTTAAATTTATATTCTTAGAAAACAAATAAACCATAATAAACTTATTATATGGCTTCACCCTTTTATTTATTTATTTTTATTTTCTCAACTGGTTATGATACTTTAAGGTGTTTCTTATACCGAGTCTATCAATTTCACAAAATTAATGTCAAATCTTCAGTATTTTTTAGTAAAAGATTTCTACACTTTTTAAAAGTTTTCCCCATTTTTGAGGCACATTCAAGGGATCAGTTTACCTCTGGCAGCCTCGTTAAGAACTAATGATTAGATTATTATGAAATTGTTTTGACTGAAAGCCCTTAAACCTATGTTTAGGAATTGCTACCTATTCTGTAGTAAGTTTTTTTATATTTAATTTTTTTAATGTAAATAAGTCTTTAATACTAAATAATTCATTATTAAAAACAGAATAGCTTTTTGTAATATATAAGAAGTTTAATATTTTAAAAATATTAATAACATAATTTTATTTTTAAAGAAAAGCCAAAAAATATTTGACTTATTCAAATTTTAATCGGTGAGTTGTGAAGAGATTTTCATAAAGAATAAAATATTAGAAAAACATAAAAACAAAAAAGTTTTCCTTATGGTTCCAACATTTTGGGGATTACTGCATAATGTACCAATATGCCTATTTATGTCTAACGGCCAGTTTTACAATATTTGGTTAACACTAACCATAGGTTTGGTACCATAGAAACAACAAAATACCAAAATGTGGCTGGTGCTGCCAAAATAGTTTACCCAAAAGTGATGGTAACCATATATTGTAAAAATGGGCATATATGACGTAAATAAAAATTCAGTAGTAAACGAAGAATTTCGGAATTTTATTTTCATTACTTACACATGTTTCGGGCAGTCCTATCTCTATCCGTTTTCAATTGTTAAGTGTAAACACTAATTATTTTTAGGGTAAGGACGCTTAAAAAATTACCTTCTTAGAAATGTATCATATTTTGCCTTCTTTTAAGACGTTTCTAAGATAAATTGTATTTTATGGTATCTAATATTCTTATTTAAAAAAAGTAGGGCACGTAAGTTGTAAAGTGTGTAAAAGTTTTTTTTTAAAGTTTGAAATAGTTTAAACCCTAAAATGTAACAATCAGATTTTAAATTTTTAGTTATATACTAAGTTTGACCAAAAATGTAGAGTATCTGTACTTTTGTCAATATTGAAAATTGTTTAAAAAAAGATGTTTAAAATTAAAAATAACTTTTAAACATGCAATTTCGTTACTTAAAAAAAATATTTATTTTTTACGATAATGCAACAATTTAAGTTAGTACTTTAATCAAAACAAGAGCAATGGTTTAATTTACAAATATATAAATATCATTAGTGCAGAAAAATATATGTAATACTCTTTTGTTTTGTAAATAAACTTAATTGCATATTAAAAAGTAATTTTTTATTTCTTACAGCTTTTCTATAAATTTTTTAAAGATATTTGCAAAAATACAAGTAGTTTAATCTTAAGCAAAAATACATTTCTGCCAAACCTTATAGACAACGGATACAATTTAATATTAAATAGTCTAATGTTGGGTTTTGGAGCATGCAGTACATTTTATACAAAGTACCTTTTTTTTTTAATTCATAATAAAAAAGTTTTTCATATAACGCCAAATTACGTAGACACGCTGTGTTAGTTTAACTCTTGTTTTTCTTTAACTTTACTGGGTGTTTCTAAACAAATGCGAATTATTTTAGAATGTGATTTCTTGTTTAAAATAAAGAGTAGTTTGCTTTATAAACATAAAGTAAAAAGTCAACCATAAGGAGATATGGCGGTACAAAAAAGTAAAAAAAAAGTTTTTATTTTTTATCTGAAAATCGAATTGCGCTAGATTATTAAAATTATACTTACCTCAAAAAAATGTAAATATAAATGGCCTAATGTATTTACAAACTTTTTTAACTCCTGTATTTTTTTATTAAACTTACCGATTTAAATTAAAAAAATACAATGTAGATCATAACATGTCAGGACAGAGAAATTTATTTTATAAAAAAATCTATTTTTGCTATCACCTCAGAAAAGCATTTGTTATATATTTTTATTTGACATTACTAGGTAGTTTAAACATATTTTTTTTGTTCTTAAGATTAAAAATAAAGACAATTTTCATAGTTCAAAGATAAAAAATATTACACTATACTTTAACTGGTATTATACAGAGCACTTTATAACTTGAATATTGATAAAATTCCATTGGTTAAGTACTTCTATTTTTAAAAATTGAATAAAATCGTGTAAAAATTTTAAAGTAAAATTTAAAGTTAAAACGCAAAAATATTTTTTCATGTTACACATATAACTTAAATACTGAGCAAAAAAGGCAAATATAAGAAATAACTTTTTGTTAAAAGAAATAAATTTTGACATAAAATTTATTTCTTTACAAAATTTACTTTTAAAATTTTGTCATATTTTTTAAAACTAAAATACTTTGTTCTTAGTAATTTTTTTATAATTTAAGTTATAATTTCCTCCGTATGTAACAAGTTGGATTAAATTTTGTATTTCTAAGTTTTGAAACATTGTCGTTTTATAATTTAAAAATTGCTGATCTATTTTGTAACACCTATTTTAGGAGGTACTGTACGTTTATAATTTTAAACAAGCATAAATAAAGAACAATTCTGTTTAACAAGTAATTTTTTGTTGCGATAATGTCTTTAGATTTTTTAAATTTTATGTTTATGTTTTATAAAACAGGAAACAACTATTTGTTGTAACGTTTGCAGGTAAGTAATAGATGGGCACGGAAAAGAAATGCATGTTAACTTTCTATTACTGACTCGTTGAATTAATGAAATACAATTTTTGTTATTGCAACCATGAGTATAGTCGGAATCACTCTTATCGTGCGGGTGTATCAATTAATCAACGACAAACTTTTGCAGTTACATTTCTTTTTATGTTGTTTAATAACACCTTTTAAATACAACGCGTAAGATACTTACATGAAACAGATATATGCAAGGTGAACGTCCAAAAACAGATACAATAATAAATATCAGTGGCTTTATACCAATCATTATAATAAAAAAATGCCTAATTTTGATGGATGACATTTAACGTCAGTTTGATACATTTTAAAATATGGAAAAAAACCTTTCTGTGGATTTCTTGATCCCCCATACAAAAAAATGGTATTAAATCTTGTAAATTATTTTAAAAGCAAAAAGCAAATAAAGGATTATCTATAAATATACAAGAAGAAATAGCTAAAGCACTTGGAATTATTTTAAGAATGGTGCAAAGTTGGTACATGAAAAAAGAACAACCTTATTCCTAAAATAGCAAATAAATTCAAACAAAAGAAGCCAAAGACTAAATATTTAAGTGAATCTGTGAAAATGGAAGTAAGAAATGCTATTTATGAATTATATAAGCTAAACACAAATTTAACCAAATATTACACTTGCGGTTTTGAAAGAGGATTTAAAGAAACATTCTATTTTAGGCATTGGACGTGGCGTTTTATCAAAATTAATTTAAAGTTTAGGTTTTTACTACAAAAAATACTCAAATAGAAGATATTTATGTGATCTACCAAATACTGTGAGCTAACGTGTTCAGTTTTTATGAAGTTATACGAACTGTACACAGCGTTAAAAAAAAAAAAGAAGGTGGCCGGGGAAAAGGATTTATTGTCCCACATGACAGGTCTTTAACGGGATTTGTTTCAGGAGCTAGTTTAATTTTTTTCTGCAAATTCTAAAACTTTGGACTAACATCACAATATGAACTGCGAATTGTTTGAAAAATGGTTAAAAGAACAGATATTACCAAATTTACAAGACCCCTTTTTAATTATATTGGACAATTCTCCATACCATTCAAGAATTTTAAAGAAACAACCAAATGCAAGTTGGTCAAAAAGGGAAATTTATGATTGGTTAAAAACGCTTTACGCAAACGCATATACGCTTATATCTAAACACGTCTTAATATGTCAAAGTCAAAATGTGAAGTTTTCAAGTAAATAACATTTTAGTAGTCACTGTTATTTTTTTCTTTAATTTGATTCGTATGCATAATGACCTTTGGACCCACACGTTAAGAGCGATTCCGACTATACACACTTTTTAAACTAATGCAAAATGTTTCGTTTAAAGGTTATCTCACGGTAGTACTAATAGTTAATATTCGGAAAATTATGAAACTAAGCAATTTGGTACTTTATAATAAGATCAACCACTAAAATTTTCAAAAGTCTACAAAGAACTAAAAAACTAAATATCATTACTAAATAATTGCTTTCTTTTACCACATATCTTTATAAGAAATCGCGGATTTTATTTTATTTAAAAAGAAACTGCTGTTCAGATTTTAATGAAGGTTGTATTAACAAAAAAAAATCTGTACATTTTGACCAATTAAAATTCTACTGTTAGAGCTTATGCTTGTTCCTAAAGAAATTAATAAATAATTGGGAAAAATATGCTCTGTGAATGACATGTGACAACGCCGTTAAAAGGTTATGATGCGCGCGAAATTTAAACATTAATCAAATGCTCTATTTAAGGAAATCAAAGTTTTTATTACAAAACATGCAATATAATAATTTTAATTTGGACATTTTTCTAGTAAATAGACATTAAACTTTAAAACCGACGACTTATATTGTGATTGCGCAAAAGGTTTATGCGCTTCAACTCTATTGATTTTACGCAGCGTTGCTAAATATAAACACTACGGATGTCAAATTACCCTAAAGACTTATTGGACTTTTAAGGTATCAATAGTACTACCTTAAATAAAAAGAAAAAATATATAATGTGGCAACTGGTAAAAATATTAGTATATTTTTTATTTTCATTTTTTTAATTTAATTTTACTTGACAACGGTAGCAGATTTGCCACCGAAGCGTCGTTTTTAATTAGAATTTTTGGGTTTTTGGGGGTTTTTCTTTATTTTGTTTTAGGCGACCGGCCAATTAATAGAAGTCAATAGGGCTGAACAGGGTTAGCTCGTATTCCCAGGACCAGGACCGAAGCGGTCCCATTCTTTTCAGGCGTGTACCCAACAAAAGAACATCCAATAAATGACTCCGCCTAACCAATACAGAGCATATCTTCAATTCGTGGCAACTGGTGTCGTTAATGGGACGCCGCAACGATCTTTCTGTGTTATTATGAAGACCATTTTTAGTAAAACTCACAAAACTTACTTTTAAACTTTATTTTTGTTTCTTATCTAAAAAGATATAAACATTGCCTTGATAACATATTGCATCTTAATTATTTTTTTACGCGATACCCAAAATCTTGTGCACAATGGCTCCCGGGAAAGCATAAATGGCAAGGACACAGAAAAAGATCAAAAGAATAAAGCAACAACCTTTTATGATTTTCCATTTCCATGTTACACACACTACATGTTTGCAAGATTTAAGCGGATTTCTAAACCAAGAGAAAGATGTATCCGGTCTCCTAAAAATAAAACAAAAATCTCAGTTAGCGTGCAAGTGAAAACAATGTAATTTCTTAGATAAAGTAAGTTCTTGGTTTTATAAAAATGGTCTTTCCGTCAGGGCATGCTTGGAAAATCTTATTTTGATAAAAAATAAATAATTTTAATAAAAGGCAATACTAACAAAATGCTTTAGTGGTAATATCTATTAATAAGCATGATGACAACATTTAAAAATGATTGATATTTTATATTTATTATATGAAGTAAGATATACAGTGTGGTTCATTAAGTATGCAACAAATAAAAAACTTTTTATGTGCAATTTGTCCGAAAATTTTATTCTTTATAAAAAATGGCGCGTGATCCGAAACTGTATTGCCGGTAGTTAGTTTTATTAAAAGTTAAATGATATACAGAGTAAGTAAAAAAACTAAACCGCTTAAGAGTAAAGTATCCATATTTTTAAAAATACAACAAAATGTTAAATAAAAAGTTATTTAGAATCAAAAGTTATGCCTAAATACCAAGTCATGGCCTTCTATTTAAATTTTTAATTATTTTTGGAAAATTTTGAATTAGGCCTGTATGATAGAGATTTTTATTATTCTGATTCAATATTTCTTTTAAGGGGTTCTAAGTAACTGAACAACATTTATATTTTTTAGGCTTACCTCTAACTTCAAGTTTATTGCAAAAATATTTAATAGGGCCGTTAAACTATACAAATATTGTTTTTATCAAAGCAAATACCTCATAAATAATAAAACGTGTATAAAAATGCCCTATTTACCTTGTGAAATTTTTGTTTTACATTTTTATGAAAGTGTAGAACAGATAAATTAAAATTAAAAAATTAGTAAATAAAAACTTAAAGAGGAGGCCATGATATAGTATTTTAGCATAACTTTTCTAAAACACTTTTTTATTTAACATTTCTTTGTATTTTTAGAAATAAGGGTACTTTACTCTTGGGCGGTTTTTAATCTTTTTGACCTACCTCTAGAACTTTAAATTAAACTAACTACTGTTAAAACAGTTTCGAACCATGCACCAAATTTTATGAAAAATAAAATTTTCTGACAAATTACAAAAAAAAAAAGTTTTCTATTTGTTGCATACTTAATAGACCACACTCTATATAGATTATAAAAAACGTATTTATTTTATCAATGCAATGAAAGTTAATGTTTAATTTTCATAAAATAAATCTATAAACTAAAAATCCCGCCGTACATCCTAAAACACCAATCAGAAGGAATAACGTCACGAGTAGATAAAGATTTCAAATTCAAGAGTGTTATTTTTCTTAATCTTAGAGCAAACACTTAATTAGAGGTGGCGTTGCCGCTTTGCATGTTAACCACTTTTGTGAAAGTGAAACGTACCCCTGTTTGTTGGTGACGTCACGTCTATATAAACAGCGACTCCATGATAAAATGTATGTATTAGTGGTTATTTAAAACTTTAAATTAAAATCGAATTTTTTCCTCCCGAACCATTGTTTTTGCAAAGATAATATATATGTTTTTGATAATAGCACATACTTCTAAACATCATAGAACAGTTTTTAAAAACTGTCATTATGTCTATTAAGATGCTCTATACAAGTTTAGCTAATTCAAAACGTTCATGGACAAGTAAAGCAACAACAAATCACGACTGATGTACAGTGCGTTAAGATATAGGAATTTTAGACTAAAATTACATCAGTCCTTTTGCACTAAAATGGTTCTGTTATTAATAATAACAGAGCAGGATATCATGCTGCGTATAAAAAGAAAGACATTTTACAACCATATTTAATAAGATAATTTAAAAAAGTATATGCTTATTTATAAGCTAATTTCATGAATAAAATATAAACCTCGGTCCGGAAATCCATCCGCGATCCAGGTTTCACATTCTAGAACCTCTAGGATAAAAAAACAAACAAAGTAAAAAGTTTGGACCTGTCCAGTTGGATCGTATGGGGATACATGCGCGCGGAACTACGACTTTCTCTGTTGGGAGTTGTAAGTGACGGGACTATACTGAACAAATCCTTGCAGCACAAGCCATGAAAGCGATAAATCCCCTTACAGCCTGACGATGGTCGAGAAAAGGAAGCCTTTCTGTAAGTGATGAGACGAACAGCTTTTCTTTGAATGGAATCAAGAATGATAAGAGTTGTGGAGGACGCCCGCCATGCCCCTGATATGAAACAATATTCTAAGGGGAATCAGATTTGAGACACATACAAAGTGTATAAATTAGAAGCATAAAACACTTTTTCGCTTGAAAGAAAATTCCAAATTTTTTGAAGCCGCCGTGGCTATAGGTACAATGCGTTTATATCAGTTAACGTCATTTTCAAATGTGTCGCCCAAAAGCTTGAAGGTGTCCTTACTCTGCAAAGCTTGGCCAACCATAAGTAAAGAATGAGTATTTGATGACTTTTTTGCGACAAGGACCGATTTTAAAAAGTTATTATTTTATAAAATAAATAAATGCAGTTTTTTTAAAATAGACACTAATCTCTTGTACTAATTATTTTTAACCTTTTAACTTAAAAAAAAGCAAGGCACTTTTCTGCATTATACAAAGGACAACAGATAAAGCTGCATATTTCTATATTGCTAAAGTTAAATAAAAAACAAGTTGTCTTGTTAGTATCTGGTTATCTGTGAGAAAAAATGCAGGCCTTTTAAGTTATTAAAATATTATTTTGGCCTTTTTGGTCCACTCATCGATGCACTGTGCAATGTGTTACCTGGTTTATATGCTGTCATTCGCTTAAACCTTTAGTTTTCTACGTTACACCTTCTTCTTTACACGCATTGCCTGTGAACCTTTAGATTTGGCTGAACATGTAAGTATGATTTTTGTAAAATAAATGTTAATTTTATATAGTGTATTTCTTAAAAGCTTTTAATTTTTTTTTCCAGTGGTTCAAATGATTTAAATAACAGTTCCTAATTATTTATCTTTTAATCTTGCACTTTTAGCAAATCCATTATTGAGATGGTCGTCCTTATAATACAATGTATTTTGAAAAATTGAAGTATTAAAATTTTTGAAGACTAAAAAAAGGTCACCACTCTCCACTCCCAAAATACATTGCTGTCTGTTTACTTCTTCGTATCAAATATTTTTGCATAAGAAAACAAAATCCCACTTTGAACTTACATTACTTTTACCAATTTCATTTCCTGAATTACCGCTTCATTAAAAATATTTTCGCTCTTTATTTTAAAATTTTCCTCCCACGCATCATTGCGCCCTGGTGCACCACTTGCTCTTCCCGGTAGGCACGGTCCTAACTTTTAGTATTTAGTATATATAGATTTTTTGACAATAAAACCACCAAACACTAAATAATGTTTTTCTTACTCTTTTTAAATTACTCATTTTGTACGTACTCGTATATAAGTAAAGTGTAAGACTTCGCTTTTTTGTGGCATTAGTTTACGGAGCAATTCAAATCAAATTATACAAAAGACAGTATTAATAACGCTCTTCTAAAGCTTCAGTTAATTGTTGTTTTTAGGTGTCAGAGCAAAAACAATATAAATAAAATTGAAACGTATAATAAATTTTTGAAACGCTTAGAAAATAAAAGTGTTTTAATAATATACAGTGCTTGTCTAAAGTCAGGACTCCCCACTCATCCTAACTTTTGAATTGTTTGATATTTTTTCATGAATATTGAGGGACTTTGGTAAGACAACATAAACTAAATTTTGGACAAGTTATGAGAGATTTAAATCTGAAACTGAAAGTAAAGGGCCATTAAAAAAATGAAAAGAGGTGTCCTCCTGCACATCATTTTAAGCCTCCTGACGAGTACTTTATGATCCTAAAACATGAAGTCAATATTTTTACCTATGACAAAATGGCGGTACTTAATAATTACTTGAATACCTGATTTATGGCCATATTTTCAAAAGTAACACAATGGATCACAATTAAAAGAAATTGAAAAATGTTACGTTTAAGTTTTGGAAAGATCGGCTTTCAAATCAGGTATTTAGGTAATTTGCCATTTTGTAGTACGCAAGGTATCGACTTTACATTTTAAAGTTATAAAGTACTCAGGCACGTTAAAATCGGTGTACTCGAGTTGCTAGATGAACCCAAATAAAACAGATTAAGATTGTTAAATTGCTAGACGGACATAGTTGAGTTGATGTATGATGAAACAAACAAATTACTTAGTCATCAGTTGCTGAACATCAACATTGTACGTCACAATACAATTTTTGGAATCTATTGAAATACACAAACATTCTAATAACTTCAATAGAGACAATGGCTACGGTCTGAATCACACGTGAAGAGCAATCAATAACCAGAGTTTTTGAAAAAAAATTACTTGGTGTTTTCTATGAATAATATGTTGTCTTTGGGCTCATTGAGGTTTCTTAAACCCTATTTTAAGTTTTTGTCCCTAGTAGTTTTTTTTCCTTTGAAAAATTAATGGTTCTGCTGCCTTAAGTTTAAGCTAAAAAACCACAAAGATCTCAAGTAAATAGAAAGTATTTTTTTTTTGTTTAAGTATGCTATATTTCTAGGTTCTTTTAGGGTTTCTAACTGGTATATACTTTTTATTTAAATTTGAAATCTGTAGACCCAGTTGTACAAAGCAAGTATAAAACTCAGTTCTACGGAACTAAGGTCAAGCCTTTAAATTTTTCGTAAAATCTTAATTTCTTTCAATTTCTTGACACTAAACAGCAATATATAAGATTTTACGGAATGTTCAAAGGCCTGACCTCAGTTCAGTAGAACTGAGTTTTAACCTGCAGGATTCAACTGGGCATTAGAATAAAAAAAAATATTATTCAAAAGCTTATCGTGTACGATACGATTGTAAAATATTTTATTATTTAAAAATAATTTAATATTCAGTGAAAAATATACTATTAAACTCCGTATATTTTTGTTTAAATTACACCATTATTTTAGGCTTTCTTAAGGCTTTAAGATATACACATTTTTTATGTTCTATATTACTTAGTTTAGCAAACATTACTTTTTAGCTTTGTGGTTTTGCTAGCTTAAGACTAAGGCAGCAGAACCACATCAGTATTTTTAATAAAAAAAACATTTCTGAGAAAAAACATATGCCATATTTTTAGGCTCTTTTTGGCTTTCTACCCATCACATTTCAAACTTTGTTGCTTTTGGTTTTTTAAAAATAATGGTGGGAAATATAACTAATCAAAAATCACCAGAGTTTTTGAAAAAAAAATTACTTGGTGTATTCTATGAATAATATGTTGTCTTTTTGGGCTCATTTAGGCTTTTAGTATGCATAGTTTAACATGAAAAATCCCCAATGTAAAAGATGTTTTTTTACTTTCTAATATTTAAAAAAATGTATACTCTGTATACCTGGCGCCCTCAAAATAGCCTAAAATAATAGCATTTTTGGACAAAGAAAATATCGTTACCTTTATTGTAAAACCACCTAACTCAATTTTTAGCCTTATAAAATAGGCCTAAAGATGGCATCAATATCAATTTTTTACAAAAACTGGAATAAGGTGGTTTCACAACTAATTAATTAATAAAAATGTGATTTTGATGCCCTCCTTAGCCTTATTTTATAATGCTACAGATAGTAGCTAGGTGGCTTTACAATTAAGGTGACAATATTAGGTTTATTTTTTATAAGGCATACATTTTTCTTTGGTATTAATAAATTGCACAATCTTAGAGTACAAGATTTGCTTTTAAATTAATATGTGTTTTTTAAGTTCTAATATTTTAAGTTAAAAAGCAAATCCTTGTGTTGCATTTAATATATATATATATATATATATTTGTGGCTCTGTTAGGGTTAATCTCACAAGGTTTTTGTTTAAATTTAAAATATTGTATAATTAAAAAAATGTTTATGATTAAGCGGTAATCTTACATCATAAAAGCCGCTGAAGAAAGGTTATTTAAAAATATAAATATTCCTTACTTTGGTTCAGGTAACGGTTGAGGGCCTTGTCTTCCCTGACCAGCTGGATTTTTTCAGCCTCCTCTTTTGTCAATATTTCAAGTTCAGCCTCAAGTTTACCCTTAAAATAATTTTAAAATATTACATTGTAGTCATCAACATTTTACAAAATTTTAATTACTTTTCTTTTTCAATAAACAAAATCTTACCCCAATTACTAAGCCATTGGTTTTCTTATTAATGGCTTTAAAAGGCCACCATCCTTTGGTTCGTCTTATTTTAAACAGGTTAATTTTCTTCGCACCTGGTTCCAGAATCGATAAACTACATTTTTTGGCTGACCTAGCACCACGGGGCATCCTTGCAAGTTCAAGAGCTAGAGAACCTTAAAATATTTTTATGATTATTTTTTGTACATAGCACACTCTTTTTGCTATTATACGGCACAGTGTTTAAAAATTGTATGGTAAACAATGAAACAAACTTATCCGACAAAAAAGTAAGGCGTTTGACCAGTCCGATAGCCGAAACATTTGACATTGACAGGCTGAGTTAAAGCGCAGCTTTTATTCAGTGGATTCCTTTAATGCCCCCTCACTATTATTTTTCGCCCAGATCAATTTAAAAAGCAAAATTTTGGGATATGAAATTAATGCATAATTACCATATTTTAGAGTGAAGTTGACAGATTAAAATTTTAAGATGGCGGCTGGGCGCCATCTTTGGAAAAAAAATTAAATTGAGGGGGTCTTGTGGCATATCATCTTAAAGCTCCTAACAAGTACTTTATAACTCTAGAATATAAAGTCAATTTCTTCATCTAATACAAAATGGCGGTACTTTAGAAAATCCATAAATAATTACCTGATTTGGATGGCAATATTTCCAAAACCAATTAGGTTAGATGTACTAAATGTGGTTTTTCCTATAGCTCTTTTAAAGACCTTTTTAATGATAATATAATATACAGTCTCACAATTAAAAAGATCTTTTAAAGAGCTTTAAAAAACACCATATTAGGTACATCTAACTTCATTAGTTTCGGAAATATTGCCATCCAAATCAGGTATTTAGAAATTTTTTGAAAGGTAACGCCATTTTATATTGGTTAAAATTATTGACTCTATATTCTAGGGTTATAAAGTACTCGTCGGGAGCTTTTAAATAGTATGCCACATGAACCCCTTTTCTATTTAACTTTTTTTTTCAAGTTGGCGATTGAACATTGTTTTTATTTTAATTGAAGGTATGGTGGAATAATCATTTATTTTTGCGAAATCATTCAAAAAGTTCGAGTTGTTTTGCAGTTGCGCATATTTAGGATCTTACCATCATACCATTAATATTAAAAATAATATATCTACTCCCAACTTAATTATTTACTGTTTAAGATTTTTGAATATTTTAGATCAAAATCAGTTAAAAATTATCAAAGATGTTTTGCTTGTTAGATTTACTTAAATAGGAAAAATCGGAAACAAGTTTCATATAAAAATTGTTACTTTATAAGTGAATCAGTTGATCATTTTTATTAGTTAGATTTTTTAGTTATTATTTTTTACCTAACTTTTTATTATTTTAAAATGTAGAGCTTACTATTTTTACCAAATTCTGAAAATACCAGGTCGTATTACGAATAAACCATAATGTGAATTTAAAATAAAATTGGCTTTAAAATTTCAATACTAAAATATCAGGACCGTATTTAAAAAATTGTAGGTGTAGGGAATTTTCGTTAAGTTCTGCTTGGTTTACTAAGTAATTTAATTATTCAAAATGTAAAGTTAATTATTTTTATCAATTTCTAAAAATACAGGTCCATAATAGGATAAATAGATTAAACGTCAATGTGTGATACATCATTAAATTTATATTAAAATAGGCTTTTAAATCTTGATATAAAAATATCAGGACCGTACTTAAAAAAATTAAGTTGATTATGGTCTTACAGAAACGAAACGTCGCAGTTCAAATAAAATACCACCATTAGATGGAGCAGAAAAAGTGACAAAGTAAAGTGCAATTTATTTTTAAATCCTATTTTAAATAAGACTAGAAAAAATAATCCAATTATTCGTTTTTCTTCGGATATCTCCGGAAATACTCGGAATTTTAAAACTTTCTAAACGGCATATTATTAGGCATAAACCTCAATTTTGTTCTTTTTTAACCGACTTCGTATCTTTTAACATTTCCAAGATGCCCATACTGGCCCTCCTTATCTTGGACACGTTGTATATGGCCCTATGAATATTCGTTGTAGACTCGTCAAAGGTTTTTAAAGTATTAAAATCATGAAGTTAATTTTATTATTGGCCCAGGGACTATGTCTGTATGTAGTTTTTGCATAATATTTCTATTGTATTAGGGTAGTGAAGTACAGGGTGGCTCGAATTCGACGCTCATCATTGGGATTTCGGAAACCGTAAGAGATACAGGATCGGTTAAATAGAGGCAAAGTTGCGCAATTTGATGCTCAATAAAATGCAATTTTGCGTTTTCAAAAATTCCGAGTACTTCCGAAGATATTCGAAAAGAAACCGGAATTTTCAATTTTGGTTTCTATTGTTTCCTGGCTATATTTGTTAGGATAACTCAAAATAAAAAACACGTTTTCATGGCCACTTTTTCTGCTCTATAATTCAGTGTGATTAAATAATAAATCTGACGTTTCGGCTTCTGGCGACCATCATCAACTTAATTTTTTAAATACGGACCTGATATTTTTTCAATTTAATTAAATCCTTTCATCACTCTTAAAACACTATATATCGAAACTTTGATATTTGCTGACGTTTCGTACAGATAATTCCATCACCAGAATATTGCATATTTATTTAACCATAATACGGCCCTGAACTACATTTTTAGGTAAAAAGGTAAAAAAAAAACTTATTACATATTCATAATATTTTATTGCAACTCATTGATATCTAACAGCGGAAATTACTTTATTAACAGAAACTAACCAGCAGGTACGAATTCAAGGGAGAACTTCATTTAATGTATGGATTGGTATGTGGAGGAACAAAATTATTGGACCTTTCGTTTACAAAGGGACCTTAACTTCCGAACGATATCTAAATTTGATTAGGAATGATGTCTTAGACACCCTAGATAATCAACCTTTGACAGTATTTTAAGAAATATGGTGGCAGCAAGACGGAGCTCCTGCCCACAATGGAAGGGATGTAGCTTAATTCCTTTACCGTATATTTCCTAATAAATGGTTTTGCAAGATGGCCCGCTAGGAGCCTAGATCTTAGTCCCCTAAATTATTTCCTTTGGGGATATCTTAAGAACCGTTTATTTAAAAATGCACCTCACGACCTTTAAGTACTACGACAAAATTTGATAAAGGAAGTTGCTGCCATTTCTGCGAGAACAATTAATCGAGCTGTATTAAAAATACAAAGCAAAGCAAGAAAATGCATTGAGGTGGAAGGTTATCTCTTTGAACACCTATAAAAGTGATTAAATTATGTTTATATTTAATATGGGCATCAAGATAGTATTACAAATTGTTTATGTAAGCTGATTTGTTGTCTACCATTTTGTATCTTATGTCTAATATTCATGAAATTTTCGGTTAATAAAGTAATTTCCGCTGTTAGAAATCAATGAGTTGCAATAAAAAGATTACGAATATGTAATAAGTTTATTCTTTTTTGACCATCTTACCTAAAAATGTAGTTCAGGGCCGTATTATGGTAAAATAAATATGTAATATTCTGGTGATGGAATTTTCTGTACAAAACGTCGGCAAATATCAAAGTGGTGATATATAGTGTTTTAAAAGTGATGAAAGGATTTAATTAAATTTAAAAAATATCAGGTCCGTATTTAAAAAAATAAGTTGAGGATGGTCGCCAGAAACCGAAACGTCAGATTCAATATTTAATCACACTGAAATATAGAGCAGAAAAAGTGGCCATAAAAACGTGTTTTTCATTTTGAGTTATCTTAACAAATATAGCCAGGAAACAATAGAAACCAAAATTGAAAGTTCCGGTTTTTTTCGAATATCTTCGGAAGTACTCGGAATTTTTTAAAACGCAAAACGGCATTTTATTGAGCATCAAATTGCGCAACTTTGCCTTCATTTAACCGATCCTGTATCTCTTACTGTTTCCGAAATCCCAATGATGAGCGTCGAATTCGAGCCACCCTGTACAGTGGTATAGTAGTATAGTAGTATATTTTTGACTTGATTGTATGATATGATAATTTAATATATGATATAATAGGTATATGATATACAGGGTGATTCAAAAAACATATGCCATCGCTTAAGGGAAGATTCCTTAGCCAAAAATAAGACAAAAATGTCATATGAACATGGGTCCGCAAATGCTTTGTTTCCAAGATACAGGGCGTTTAATTTTTTATAATTTTTATTTCTTTTTTGAATATTTTTAAAACTACACCAGCGATTTGGCTTAAATTTGGGACATATGGTACATTTATTAGTAGGCATATTTTGACTATAAGGAATTTGTTATATTTTTACCAGGGGCGTACTTGTGGGGTAGACACATAATATTTTTTAATTAAAACATGTACGCCACTGATTTTAATAAATTTTGATAGCGCAATTAAATACCTTACTAAATGCCTAACAAAACTTGTTTCTTAGCATTTTTTCGAATTTCGTTTGGTTTTCGGGATATTTGCGATTTTAATACGGGCTGCAGCTACTGATCTCCATCTACGGTAAGTAATTAAAATCATCAAAGAATGCTTTAATTTAAAAAAAAAAAACTAACCTGCAATTTAACTTCAAAAGTGGCTAAATAAAATGCTGAAAAGGTCCTCCTTCAGCTTCGTTGCATGCTCTTAGTCTTAGTCCTAAAGATTTGCGTACTTTTACGCCAATAGAACGATTTTGTCTTATTTTTTAAGCCCCCTCTATCCTTTGTAACAATTTCTGCCTCGTATTCACAACTCTTTTGTAAACAATTTCTTTAACATGTCCCCAGAGATAAAAATCTAAGGGATTGATGTCTGGTGATCTCGGTGGTCATGCGACTGGTCCTCCACGACCAATCCAGCGAGGACCATACGCTTCATTTAAAAATCTTCTTACTTCAGCCGCAAAATGTGGTGGTGATCCGTCATGTTGGAACCATAATCTGTTATTGTTTCTTAGATGAAGTGGCAACATATCGGGCAATTCGTTTATTAAGAAATTGAGGTAAGACGCTCCATTTAATTTATTTGGAAGAACTACAGGTCAGATAATTTCATTTCCAACAATTCCAGCCCAAATATTAAAAAAAATTGATGTTGGAAATTTGTTTTCTGCAAAGCGTGAGGGTTTTCTTCCGCCTATGTATGATTATTATGAAAGTTTATAATGCCTCTGCGTGTGAAAGATGCCTCGTCAGTAGAAAGTACATCTTTAGAAAAGCCGGTCATTTTGCGGCTGATTGAGAAACCATTGGCAAAATACTTGTCTAGGGCCATAATCCCTGTAATGTAAAATGATATGGTTTAAGTTGTTGTTCTTGCAAAACTCGCACTACCGAAGCTTGAGAAATATTTCCTAGTTTATTGGAAATTATTCGGGAGGATCACGTTCTACCGAATTTAGTACTGCTTCTTCAGATTGAACTGTACGACGAAATCTTAACCGCCCGGAATTTGCTTTTACAGGTTTAAGAGAGCCAGTTTCTCTTAAACGCCTTACGATGTACTCAAAAATGATTTTACTAGGGGCTTTTCCTAGCTCAGTCTGACGGCTTCTCTTGAATTTTGTCTGATTTCACCATAAATTAACAACATATCTGTTAACTCTGACGGACTATAATTAATAAAAAGCATTTATAATGAGTTAGAAAAAATTATGATAAAAACAATAGTGGTTATACAATTTGTCAAATTTAACGCAATTGTTTTTTTTTTAATTTCAAAGCCTTCTTTGATGTTTTATAGCTTAACGTAGGTGGCGGTCAGTAGCTGCAGCCCGTATTAAAATCGCAAATATCCCGAAAACCAAACAAAATTCGAAAAAATGCTAGGAGACAAGTTTTGTTAAGAATTTAGTAAAGTATTTAATTGCGCTATCAAAATTTATTTAAATCGGTGGCGTATATGTTTTAATTAAAAAATATTATGTGTCAACCCCACAAGTACGCCCCTGGTAAAAATATAACAAATTCCTTATAGTTAAAATATGCCTACTAATAAATGTACCTTATGTCCCAAATTTAAGCCAAATCGCTGGTGTAGTTTTAAAAATATTGAAAAAGAAAGAAAAATTATAAAAAATTATACGCCCTGTATCTTGGAAACCAAGTACTTGCGGACCCATGTTCATATGACATTTTTGTCTTATTTTTGGCTAAGGAATCTCCCCTTAAGCAATAACATATGTTTTTAAATCACCCTGTATATTTTTAAGATTTGTATTGTCCCTTAGACTAGAGGGGATGTGTATGTGGCAAAGCTGCAGATACTGTAAATAAATAAATATTCCAGTTTTTTAAATTTACCCAAGAAGTCGTCCGCTGAAAACGTGTCATTATCCCATACAGTTAGGTTTAACACACATGGCATCTTTAATACAGATTCATCCTTTGAAAATATTGATTCTTTTTTCCTCACGACCATTTTGTTTTCAGTGGATAAATATTCAAACTGAAACACAAAACGCCAGTTGAAATTTCCTTCTCCTGTTAACGATCTATAGTGAACGTCTGTGTATTGAGAGTGTGATGGTTCATCTAAAAACCTAAAATTTTAAAGATACATTTAGTCCTCGGGCCAGTTAGAAAATGGACTTTATGATAAGAGCACTTTTAAACACTTTTTACAGGAGTTTCTTTTGTTGAGTCTACCATGAATATCCATAACGCCATATATGGAAGCGGCGATTTAACCCAGCCTGTCAATGTCAAATGTTTCGGGTGCCGGAATGGGGAAACGCGTCACTCTTTTTGTCGGACTAGTGTACCATAATGTTTTACATGCAATTTTTAAACATTGTGTTACGAAACCCGCCCAATCCGATAGCCAAAAACATTGTGGTAAAGTTGTCCCACAAAAAAGTGACGAGTTTGCCCATGGCGTTATGAATATTCGTGTTACACTCGTCGAAAGAATCCCCTAAAAAGGTTTTAAAAGTCTTTTTATCATGAAGTCCATTTTATCACTGGTCCAGGGACTAATTTGGATAATGTCTTTAAAAATTAAAGTTTTAATTTTAAAGTCAAATACTAACTTAAAATTAAGTATTTTAAAGAGAGAGAGAGAGTAAATTCAATAATATTCTAAGTAAGAAAATTGGCTGTTACTTGACAGTTTTAAAAATACAGTACGGATACAAATTAGAATCGACTTTCACCCATCTTATCAGGGAAGAACTATTTTTTTATCAAATAAGGGGTCAGTGAAAAAGTGGTACAAGTAACATCGCAAATCAAAATCGGATTTTTACCCCTCGGGGGTGGTTCTGACCGCATGTACCACCCTTTTCTGACGGCATATATAAATTATACTTTTTAAAGGAAATGCAAAGGTAACTGAATCATCGCCGTCAAGTATTCGAATAACTGGGGAGGGGGGTTAATTTGCCGATTTCAAAATTTTTTCTGACTGTAGGTACCGCTATTTTTTGACGGCACAGAGTTTAAGAGCTTTCTTTTTCCATTGCCTCTTTAACGAGAATAGTGCCGTCATGTATAAAGTAATCGAAAAGTACCCCCTTTTTTTCTACACTTCAACTCACCTGTGCAAACACCTGTACCGCGGAAATTTGACGGCATAGTGCCTAAACTTTGTTTCTCGAACAGTACTTCAAGATCATATGTGATTCGTTGTGTATAAAATCACCCCCTGATAATTTGCTCTGGCTTGTAGTCTATATACTTGTTTATATTCAATCACATACCCACATGTCTTATTTGCAAGTATTTGCTTGGTAAACTAGTTCCAAAGTCAAAGTCAAAATATGCTTTAAAATTTTCTTTTTATTATAACTCATTTTTTTGAATGTATTGTAGATATTGTTCCAAAAACACCTCGTATAAAAACACCTGCCTTCGTTTTTATACCTTTATTAACAACGTAACGTAACTATGGTTACAATAACGGCAAAATCTTATATTGTCAATGTCTCGAAGTTTTCAGCACAAAAGTCGAATCTGTACTAACTGATCGGAGGTTTCCCGTCGCCCTTTTATAGTATTGTGGAAGAGTAAAGAATGATCTAGAATATTCGAGAAATATCGTGAAAATTCCATGATACATGATGGCATAAAAGTTATTAATGGATAATTCGGGCGTTTTCGGAAACCTTCGAAAGTGATGAAAGAACTTGGAAAAATTAAGGTAAATTATTTAAATAAAATTAACAAACTAAAATAAATGATCCTAACTCTCTAAAATTCTATAACCTAAACACATTTTTGAAAGTCTGTAACATTGCCCCCTTCCAAATTTTGATCGTCTCGATCAAGTATCTTCACTGTCTTGATAACGGCTTAGCCTTTCTAGATGTACTACTTTCATCTTTGCCTGAGGACTCTTCTGTATACGGTACACCAGATCATTAAGCCGTGTCACCACTTTATATGGTCCCTCCCATGACTTCTGTAGTTTCGGTGAACGCCCTTTGGTTCTTCTTGGATTGTATAACCAAACTTTTTCACCGACGACAAATCCCTGATGGTTAGCTTTCAAGTCATAGCGGGATTTCATACGGTCACTTCCTTTTTGTAATATGGTACGCACCTCTTCATGTATCCTTTGTAGCTGTTTACTTAGTTGACTTACATAGTCTTCTGCTGGTTCTTCATTGGTGGAAGGTCGTCCTGTAAGCAAGTCAACTGGAAGGCATATTTCCGCTCCGAAAATGACTTTAGCAGGTGTTTCGCCAGTAGTTTCGTGAATTGCGGAGCGGTATGCTAATAAAAACGGCTGTATACAGTTATCCCAGTCACTTTGTTGGTTATTTACTTTAATTTTCAGGTAGTTATCAAGTGTTCTGTTAAACCGCTCTACCATACCATTGGACTGGGGATGAAGAGGTGTTGTTCTTGTTTTATGGATTCCCAGGAGATTACAAAGGTTCTTGAAAAGATCGGACTCAAAGTTTCTGCCTTGATCGGAATGTATTTCTCTAGGAACTCCATAGCGACAAATCCATTGTTGAAATAATACATCGGCAACAGTGATAGCTTCTTGATTTGGGATTGGGTAGACTTCTGGCCATTTACTGAAGTAATCCATCGCTACCAATATATAGCGATTCCCTGATTTACTAACTGGAAATGGCCCTGCTATGTCTATGGCAATTCTTTTAAAAGGTTATACATACATTGTATTGCTTCATCTTGCCATGGCTTCGTGTTTTCGGTCCCTTGCTGGAAGCGCAGTCCTTACACATTCTGCACCAGTCTTTAACGTCTGCACGACTTCCCAACCATTAGAACCTTTCTCGAACCTTTTCAAGAGTCTTCATAACTCCGAAATGGCCACCTCCTACACCATTATGCAAGGCTTGCAATACTTCAGGAATCCTTTTGATTGGTAAGATTATCTGATGTTTATGGATTTTGCCGTCAGAACTTTCCCAGGCCCTTTGTAATAGGCCATCTTTAATAACCAAAGAGTCCCATATGGCCCAGTACCCTTTATGTCTTGGAGACTTTGAAGCTATTTGCTGATATGGTGGCCTTTTCAAATTTTCTGTCTTAAGTTTGACAATGTCTCCAAAATCTGTATCTTCTAGTTGTTCTTTTGCCAAGATCTTAGGGTCCCATTCTTGAGAGCACTGGATGCGTGTTCTTCGGCAGTGGAATTCATCGGGATCTTCTTGCTCTTCTCGTCTGCTACAGTGTTTACATTTGTCCGGGCAGGGTCGTCTTGATAGAGCGTCAGCATTCTTATGGTTCAGTCCTTTTCGATGTTCGATTTTAAAGTCCTATTCTTGAATACGTTGCAGCCATCGAGCTATCTGACCTTCAGGGTTCTTGAACTGAAGCAACCATTTAAGTGATGCATGATCCGTTCTTAGGTGGAATTTCTGGCCATACAGGTATTTATGAAAATGCTCCAAAGATTTGACAATAGCTAAAAGTTCTTTTCTAGTGACACAATAATTTCTTTCAGGTTTGGACAGAACTTTGCTAAAATAGGCTATAACTTTTTCTTGGCCATCTTGAATCTGTGACAAAATTCCACCAATAGCAGTGTTGCTTGCATCAGTGTCCACAATAAATGTTTGATTTGGTTGTGGATATGACAACACCGGGGGATTGCAAAGGGCTTTCTTTAGATGAATGAAAGCTGTTTGACAATCTTCAGTCCATTCATAGTTGTTCTTCTTTTCCGTAAGACGATGTAATGGTCTTGCAATATCGGCAAACCCATGTATGAACCGTCTGTAATAGGTACATAATCCCAGAAAACTTCTAATTTCATGCTTGTTCGTTGGTACAGGCCAATTCTGGATAGCTTCAGTCTTCTCTGGATCAGTTTTTACTCCTTCTTCGGTAATTATATGCCCTAGGTACTTTACTTCTTTCTGGAAAAGGTGACATTTCCTTGAACTAAGCTTCAGCTGGGCGGATCTAAGCTTCTGAAAAACTTCTTTAACATTTTTCAAGTGGTCGTCAAATGTTTTTCCAAGAATTATAATGACATCTTGATAGACTAAGCAGGTTTTCCAAGTTAGTCCCCGTAATGTCAACTCCATCAAACGTTCAAAAGTAGCGGGGGCATTGCATAAACCAAATGGCATAACAATAAACTGCCACAGTCCGTTTCCAGTTGAAAAAGCAGATTTTTCCTTGTCTTCCGGATGAAGTTCTCCTTGCCAATAGCCACTTTTTAGATCTAATGTCGAAAACCATTTTGATCCGGTGAGTGTATCTAGGGTATCGTCTATTCTTGGTAGTGGAAAACTGTCTTTCTTCGTGACGTCATTCAGTCTTCTGAAGTTAACACAAAATCTGGTGGAACCATCTTTCTTCTTGACTAGGACTACAGGAGATGACCGTGGGCTCTGGGATGGTTCTATGATGCCTTGATTTTGCATGTCCTCAAGTAACTTTTCAACTTCTTCTTTCTTGGCTAAAGGAATTCTTCTGGGTGGTTGTTTTATCGGTGATGCGTCTCCAGTGTTTATTCGATGTTGAACTACACTGGTTTTACCCAAATCTTTTTCGGATAAAGAGAAAACATCTTGATTTCTTCCTAAAAGTTCTTCCAGCATAGATACTTGGACTGGGTCTAACAAAGATTTTGATGAAATCACCAGGTCTTGTAGAGCATCAGGTAGTTTACGTGTGGAGACTCCTGCAGGTGTGGTACAGGGATAGGTAACTATCATAGCAGCAGGTTGACAAGTACCGATTTTGTCACCCATTTTGACCTGTTGAGGGAAATCTTTCAGGTTCATCATTCTAACAAATACCATATTTTCTTTAGTTTGCGCCAGAGTTCTTGCTGGTAGAATTCCTTTAGCGTATAAGGGACAATTTTCTTATGGTTCGACTAACACGATTTCACCTTCTTCTGAATCTTTAAACCTTGCTTGTATGATGCTTTCTGAGTTTGGAGGTAGAATGACATCTTCTGCGAGGATAACTTCTCGAATCGATGCTTCACTGCTTCGTGGTAATCTCATTACGATCTCTTCATTATTTGTTCGCAGTACCCGTTGTGAAAGATCAAGTACAAACTTCTTATTTTCCATAATGTCAAGGCCAAGGATAACTTCGTCCATGATTGTCAGCAACAAACACGACGTGTATAAAGGATGTCGTTCCTAGGCTTATTCTGGCTTCATGTATGCCTTGAATTGGTATAACTTCTCCATTCGCAGTTTCCAAGATGTAATTCTTCTCAGGGCGGAATATTTTACAATGAGCTACGATGTTCGGCTTCACGATGGTATGTGTGGAACCAGTGTCTAGTACCATTTCGCAGTCCCGACCGCACACATTTCCAGGTACTACCAAGCTGGAGCCATTGTTCTGCAGCCGGGATACTCTAATAGTTGTTGTTGATGGGGCTTGGTAGCACCTAGCCAGCTTTCGCCCCTTGAAGCTGGCTACTGGGTTTTCCTGAATTACTTGCAGGGGCATTAGATCTGGTACAATTTCTTTGAACATGCCCCTTTTCACCACACTTCCAGCACTGGATTTTGTTTCTTCGGCGGAAAGTCATACTTTTGTTGTCTCTATCTACTTGTTTTTGGCGTAGGATTTCTTGCAACTCTTGTATCACTCTGATCAAATTATTATTTGGATTGCTGTCTTCTGGTACATAGTTTATTCTTCGAAGCCTTGCCTGAGTTCTGGATGTCTGCTTAGCCGTTTCAAACTGAAGGGCGTAGGCAAGAGCTTCTGAAATTTTCTTAAGTCCGGCCATTCTTAATGCTTGGTTCATATCTGAATCGCGCAGCCCTTCAATGAAACTGCCTACCGCCAATTCTTGCTTAATTTCTTCCGGGTACGATGGATATGTTAAATTAACTAGACGTACTATATCTGCTTCGTACTCTTGAAGAGTTTCATTGTATTTCTGTCTTCGCCCTTGGAGCTGCACCTTATAAACTTCTTGCAGATGGGTTTCGCCATACCTCATCTCCAAAAACATGACAATCGATTCATAGTAGGACTGCTTTTCTTCGGGGATGTCTCTTAACAACTCCACGGCTTCTCCTCGAACAGCAAGTACTAGAGCTCGGGCCTTCTCTGAGGAACTCCACTTATTACCATCAGCAGCAGCTTCAAATTGTCGAAGATAGGTAACCCATTGTACCTTGCCATCAAAAGTAGGAGGTTTCATTACAGTTGTTGAGGTACCGCTTTCTGAAATAACACCTGTGCTAACTATCTTTTGAATTTGTCGCTGTAAATGTTGTACTTCTTGTTGTATTTGGCCTTGAACTTGACTCTGAAGTATCTGTACTGTTTGCTGCATTTGTTCTTCCACTTCTTCTTTAACATCTTCCTTGGTAAGTTTTAAATCAAGCAACATTTGTTTTCTCATCTCATCTTGGCTATGATAAAATTCTCCTTTTAAATTTTCTCTGATTTTTACCATCTTCTCTTTTAGTTCTTGTTTCATCTCTGCTTGGCTCCGTTTAAGGTCTTTTGGATTTTCTCCATTTGTTGTCTGGTTTCTTCTTGACTAGTTCGGATTTCCTTCTTCATTTCTTCTTGACTTCTCTTCATTTCTTTTTTTTATGGCATCTTGCATTTCTTTCTTGATGTCTTCTTTCAGGTTTTCTTGGCTGGTCTTCATTGCTTTTAGATCTTCTTTCAGGGATTCTTGACTAATTTTCATGTCTTCTTTTAAAGATTCTTGACTTATCTTCATGTCTTCTTTCAGGGATTCTTGACTGGTCTGCATTTCCTTTTTATTTCTTCTTTTAGGGATTCTTGACTGGTCTGCATTTCCTTCTTTATGTCTTCTTTCAGGGTTTCTTGTTTTTCCATCATTTGTTTAATTAGTGCACTTAACTCCTCCATAACTGCTTGCTGTCTTGTTTCTACAGGCATGCAATCTTCTTTAACGGCTTCGGCTTCCTCGGGTAATCTTGTTCCGCTTCCGACACCAAATGTTCCAAAACACCTCGTATAAAAACACGTGCCTTCGTTTTTATACCTTTATTAACAATGTAACGTAACTATGGTTACAATAACGGCACAATCTTATATTGTCAATGTCTCGAAGTTTACAGCACAAAAGTCGAATCTGTACTAACTGATCGGAGGTTTCCCGTCGCCCTTTATAGTATGGTGGAAGAGTGAGTAAAGAATGATCTAGAATATTCGAGAAATATCGTGAAAATTCCATAGTACATGATGGCATAAAAATTAATGGATAATTCGGGTGTTTTCGGAAACCTTCGAAAGTGATGAAAGAACTTGGAAAAATTAAGGTAAATTATTTAAATAAATTAACAAACTAAATTAAATGATCCTAACTCTCTAAAATTCTATAACCTTAACACATTTTTGAAAGTCTGTAAAAATATTATATCTATGTTCCAATTCGTTTCGTGGTTGTCTAAATGATTTTAGAGGCCCGGGTGATATGACGCGTCTAGATGCAAAATTCGACATCTCCAGGTAACCTTTTTCTTGGAAAATGGCGAGAAACGATTTAAAAATTAATTTTAATTTTAATTGTTACAAAGTAGCAATTTTAAAAAATTCTTTATGATAATGTAACAAAAAAGACCTACAGGTTATAGATTACAGTTAATTTAATAAAATAAATTATAGATGTCGGCTTTTGCATGAAAGTATTACAAATGTTTTGCACTTAAAAATTTTGAAATACGTCGGATTTGCATTGAGGGTTTTATTATAAATTAAAATAAAAAAGGTTACACACAAATTTCTAACACATTTATTTTGACGTGACAACGTCTTACAATTCGATGAAGCTGGCTGCACGCAACAAAAACATGAAGCATGCGGCGTTACCTCGCTCTGAGCCGTTAGGCTTAAAGTGCAAGCGAGAGCGCAAAACGAGCGATAAAGAGGCACAATCGACCGCCGCGTTTGGCAGTGTTCGACATCTTTTCTCTCCTACTTGAGTGAGCGGTCCGCGCGGACAGCTGCTATACATTAATACATTTACATGTTTTTGTCAAGTATGAAGTGCAGTGAAAAGTGAATGTGGTGTCAATTGTTTATACTGTTTATAGCAACTATTCCTTCAGGATTTTCTTATGACGTTTTCACGTTCAACTATCGTCAGTAAACCGACTTTGCAGACAACCGATTTTTTTTTAATTGACAAAATCAAATCCGAATCCGTAAAAAAATAAAACGTCTCTTAATTAAAACAAATTTTAAATGGATGTTTGGCTTTATATTTTGGCTTTTTTCTTTTCCAGTTTTTTTTATCCGCTACTTTTTTCTACCTTTGTTAAAAGGAGATTTAACAACTTTTCTGCTCTCCATTTTACACACACAAAACAATAGGTACTTAAATATTTTCGATACAAAGTAGGTCCGTCACTTATTGGCGCGCGTTAAACTACACATGCGCGGCCAAGCTAATACTTAACGATGATTGGTTGCGTTTGAGATGTCGGTCTTTGCAAGTAATTTAGGCTAATAGATGTCGGATTTTGCATTTATGCGCAACTTTTACTAGCGATATTTCATATTAGATGTCGGTTTTTGCACGTTTTCGATTTGAAAATGGATTCTAGGGAAAATTTTCTATATAAAAGCGTATCCAACTCATTTTTTACAATTTCTTGAGATGTCGGGTTTTGCATTTAGACGCCTCATATAACATAGCTGCTATCCCCTAACAAACAAGCATTTCTATTATATCCTACAAGTGTTTGTTAGATAGCACAAATTCTACTATTATCCACACTTCCAGGCCATTGTGTATCTATACTTCTTAAGGAGTTGGAGCAGGTATATATGGGGACAAACCAAGGACGAAAATAAACATGGGTCTCGGACAACACCCTACTGTGTTCCAGGCCGAAATTGTAGCCATAGAACAATGTGCTAGGGAAATCATCAGAAGGAGCTATGAGGATAAAACCATAGTAATCTATTCGGACAGCCAGGCAGCCATCAGGGCACTCAGTTCATGCAAAATCAGCTCCAAGCTGGTGCGGGACTGCGTAATTGCCCTGGAAGAGGTGGGTGCGTCCAACAAGCTAACCATTGCCTGGGTACCGGGACACGAAGGCCACGAAGGCAATGAAGAAGCTGATAAATTGGCAAAGGAGGGGGCTGGCAGGACAATGGTAGGTCCCGAGCCCTACTGTGGTATTCCATCATGCCAGGTAAGGTCATCCATTAGATCATGGATTATGAGAGAATCACAAGACTGGTGGATGAGAACACCAGGACAGCGTCAGGCGAAAGTGTTCATCAAGGCTTACTCGCCAGAATTTACAAAAGACCTTCTGAATTATAACCGGAAGGCAGTAAGAATAATAGTGGGTCAACTGACAGGTCATTGCAGACTGAATAAACACCTGGAAACTATGGGCCTGGCAGAAGAAAACCTATGTAGGTTCTGCCAGGAGGAGGAAGAAACCGCAGAACACGTATGGTGCTACTGCGAAGCCCTTTGTCGTCTGCGGTTTGCAAGGCTGAGTGAAGAAAAACCTAAAGCGGCAAAATATACCAAGGGGCCAGTTTCAAGCTTGTGGAGTCTGATTAAACAGACCGGCATGGATAGCGTGCTCTAACCTATGGACGGAGGACACACAATAAACCTGAGCAGGTTGCAGTGCTAGAGGATATGCAATCCACCACCTAATCTAATCTAATCTATACTTCTTATTCCTTTTATTCCGTCACAAGTCATCTGATTCATTGAAGCAATATTTTTATTTTTTATAAAGTAATCGCCGAACTATGGTGGCTTTCTAATTATAATATGGGTACAGTCAAGAGCTCCAATAACGGAGGTAATTTTACACTTTGTCAACCACACTGTTTAAGCTTCTTTTGAATCGCGTTCGGTTGATGGAAAAACTATCAATTGATCTGCCTTCTCCATAATTTTTCTGGGACGTTATCTACAGTCTTATAAACTGTTGTTCTGTGAACACTAAACTCGTTTGCAACAACTAAATATTAATAATTATTGATACTTAGTTGTTGCGAACGATTATAATCAACATTTTCATTTTCCAATCTTAAAAGCTGTTTTACACTGTTTGAACTTACATCCCTTATATCATGATATTGTTTAACTTTACGAATATTCATAAATACTGTCATAATTTAATTACTTACACGAATTAAATGTACAACAAGGTAACGATAAACCAACCTTGCAAAAATACAAGTACTTGCTTTAGAGATAAAGCTTATTTTTGATTTAATTCACTTTATAACCAATAAACCCTTGATATTTAAGGGTAAGACTTATTAAGAAAGTATTACCTTCTGTTGGCAACTATTTGCTTCAAAAGTATAAGTAAATATTTGTATTATTCACTTACTAGCAAGAATTTGCTTAAAAATTTACAAGTAAAAACATTTACTTTCTTTATTCACCTTACCCATTGTTCCACATTACTTTTGCCTTATGAAAAACGTCTGCCCATTTTTAAATTTACTATCATATCTTTATTTTTTAATTTAGATTAATCCCAAAAATAATTATTTAAACTTCTATGAACTTTTTTCTTATTTCCATATTGCCAATAAAGTTTAATTTTTAAACATTGTAATAAAAAATCATAAAAATTATTTTATATGTTTAGAAAGTAAAAAAAGGTAAAAATAAATAGACATTAATTTAAAGGGACTCTAAAATTTTAGCGTTATTAAACCACAAAAAGCAAAAATTAACTTTTATTTTTTGAAGTGATCTAGATGTACTTAAATACCTTAAGAAGAAGAAAGCTTAGAATTTTTTTTTTTTTTTTTTTAATTTAAGGACAATAGGGATAATTTACGACAATAAACGTAGTTTGAACTAATATATGGGGTAAATTGGAAAAGTAAGTTTTTATTACAACTTTTTAAAAGGAAGACCTGCTTTTAAAATATGACATTACTTTTAGTTTTAACCAAGTTTTCCAAATAATATATATTTTTTTAAATTTAAAAATAAAGGTAGGTTTCTCTTCTGTTATATTTCTTAATTTGCACCTACCTCGTATGTAAATTTTGATCAGTGTTTTGTAAGTTTCGGTGTATGCAGACATTTTTATCGGAAATATTTTTTTTAAGAAATTAAAAATACAAAAGTTTTCAATATAGTTCAACATTTCTGGAGGTCACTGTGTAAGTGCACCAATATTTTTTCATATTGATTTTTTTATTCAACATTTTGCTAAATTATTAAAAATAAAGGCAGTTTTGTCTTGGTCCATTTTCACATTTTTGTACTTTTTGGAGTCCCTGTACAAAACAAAACAGATTTCTTAAAGTAAATCTTGATTTTTAAGAAGCAAAAGTAGTTGCCATACAAAAGTTTTCTAAAAATTTAAAATTTTGTTGCATTTGTGCTATTGTAAACTCCATCCGTGGACCTACTGTATATTTTTTTAATTAAATTTTGTTTATCCGTTTGTCATCTTGTAAACCGATTCGTAGACAGTCTGTATAGCGTATACATATTTTGTTACCCTTTTACGTAAATATCTGACTTTTTTCTCCAGTAAAAAAATCATCTTCGTTTAAGGAAACATCTTCGGTATTCCAAATAACAACCCTCAGTTCGTAGGATATAGGTTTTCTTGGTGTTATATTAATTTTTTCTGGAACAGGATAATAAAGTTTTGGAAAAATATCAATCCATAACTGAAGTTTGCCCTAGAAAAAAATCATAATTGGTTACAAAAAAAAACCTTTTAAGCATACCCACTTTTTTCAAAAAGTTTTTGTTGTCTGTCAAATAAACTATTTTAAGACAATATTTAAAGTATATATTAATAGTTATTTATTAGATAAGTGAGTTATATTACATATAAGTCACGCAAGAAAAGTTTAACTCTCGAGCCCGAAGGGCGAGAGAGGTAATTTTCTTAAGTGACTTATATGTAATAACTCACGTGTCTAATACAAAATTTTATCCAACACTTTCGTATAAATCGTTTTTAATATCAAAAATAAGTTGAAAACGTCATCCATTATTTGTTACTTGTCATTGTCAACACCAGCAACAAAATTTTGTATTTTTGGAAAGCAAGCTTGTTTGGTTGTAATGCATTTTGTTGGTAACTACGGGTTTGTTTAGTAAACAACTTTGTAGACAAACATAAAAATGCTTTGCGAAATGGAAAATTGTGAAGTTCCTGCGGAAATTTTGGAAGAAGCTGCGGTAGCGACATGCAGTTTAATTCCAGAAAAATCAAAACTAACGTACAATAAAGAATTTGAAGATTTTTAAGCATGGAGGAAAAGGCGAGGAGTTGGTACTATAAATGAAGATGTTATTATGGCTTACTTTCTGTTTTTATCGAAAAAAGTTGCTCCCTCATCAATGTGGACCAAGTATTCAATGATAAAAACGACCTTAAAAGTATATAAGAACGTGGATATAGGGAGGTATGGAAAAGTTGTCGCTTATTTGAAGAGCAATTCAAGAAATTTCAAACCGAAAAAGGCAAAAATTCTGGAGAGGCAATACATCGAAACATTTTTGGCTGAGGCACCTGACGACGAGCACTTAATGTCAAAGGTATGAATTTACTTTAGTTTCTGGTATTAAATATTTATCTGTTCGGATTTTTATAGGTTGCATTGATATTGGGAATCGCTGGTGCATGCCGTTGTGACGAACTAACTCGCTTAAGTATTGAAGATATAGTAGATAAAGGCCAGTACATATATGTTTCTATACCTGATACCAAGACGAACAAATCGAGAAGCTTTACAATTTTAAAAGAAGGATTTTTGGTAAATGTGCTTGAATTATTTAGAAAATATGTGTCCCTAAGGCCAGAGAACACGCCTCACAAAAGATTTTTTGTCAACTTTCAAAAAGGCAAAGGCACTGCGTGAGAATAAATAAAATTTCGAAAATTCCGAGAGTAATTGCTCATTATTTGCAACTACCTGATGAAATCTTATATAGTGGTCATAGCATGCGGCGTTCTTCAGCGACACTTCTAGTCAACGCTGGTGCCGTTATTACCAACCTTAAACGCCATGGCGGGTGGAAGTCTTCTACCGTGGCAGAAGGATATTTAGAAGATTGCATCTCTAACAAGTTTGAGATTGCAAGACGAATACAGGGTGAAGAGCGCACCAAGGCAAGTACTAGTGCTGAAAGACTTCCTGAAGAACACTCCGCACAATGTAACGTTGTCCAAGATAAATCTAATATAACAATTACTGTTAATATAAACACGAATAAATTGTAGTATAATATATTAGTTGTTTTATGTTATTTTTTTAATTGTGAAATGTTGGAAGTAATAAAGAATTAGTATAAGTCACTAGTGAGCTAAAGTCTATAATTCACTAGTGAGCTAAAGGGTACTTTAGCTCACTAGTGACTTATAGTACACTTTATATCCTCAAAATCTGATCAATTATGTAGATATTATATGTAAGTGTTGGATAAAACGTATTTATTTATTATTTTCGGGTAAATTAAAATTACACGTGGTCAGATAATCAAAAAGTGTTTAGTTGTAATCACTGGGGAACAATTTTCTTAAAATATCCGTTGCCAAGAAAAAACTTCTGAAATAATTTAAGCACGTGTGGCATTCGATAAAATTTTTATACATCAAATTGGTTTTAACTAATATTCTATTAAACTTTATGCTTGTGCTTCACAAATGTTACATTAAATAATTATTTTTTATTTTACCAATTGTAGTTTTAAATTTATATAATTTTAGACTAAAGCATTGTTTTTCTTGCATATTATATTAGATTTATGTTACTACGTTAGTAGAAAAAGAATATTTTGTTATTTTTAGACTTATTTCTTGATTTTATTTGCTTTTAAATTACTTTTGCTACTTTAGTTTTAAGATATTATTTTATCAACGGTAGCTGTATACAAATGTCATTTAGGGACTTAAAACTGAACATTCTTTTACAATATGGTTGGTGCGTCTAAGATACTTTAAATGGTAAAAATAACTTTTTTTTTTTTTTAATTATGTATGTGAACGGCAGGCATGACGTAAAAACATATTTTATAATTATGTCAAAAAATGTTCACTTATTAATTTTGCAGCTAGGTCTCGTAAGATTTTAAAAAATTCAGGTTGTCGTTATAGCAACTTATCAAAATCAAAGCAATTTATTGCCTTTTAATTACAGGTATACAATTTTCACTAGAATTCGCTCCAAGGTACCCCAGGAGAAAAGAAAAATAAATTTAGAGCATATCTGCATAAAAATTAACGAAAAGACATGGTTACAGAATTTTAAAATTGTATGTAAACAAATATGTTGCTAAGGATTAAAAAAGACGCCACAAATTAAAAAAAAACGGCTAAATTGTGGTTTTCCCAAAAAGTTTGACCTCGTTAAAGGGGGTTATTCACTGTGTAAAACATTCAAAAACATTAGTTTTCTATTAAAACGACAAATTGGACCCAGCAAGTATAGTATTGTATAGTGTGGTCCGCTTAATGCGCAACAAAAAGGAACCTTTTTCTGTACTTTATAAGAGTTTACGTATAATCCCATAGTTTATTAAACACAATTAGATTTATAAAAAGTTTAAAAATATACAGGGTAGGATAGACTGCGTACGATTGTGACAGGGTACTTTTGTTACAATAACAATATTGGCGAAACTATAAGGAATATGGGGAAGGCGTAAAGGGGAGAAAAGAGTGTTATGAGGGTCTAAACGTGTTCCACAGTGCGCGACGTTGACATTAGCAAAGGCATTCATTACTTTTTAACGGTCAAAGGAAGTACATATTTTTCTTCAGTTTTTTAGTGATTGTCGGAATATGTGTAGGGCCGTATTAAGGGTATGAGGCGCCCTAGGCTAGAATTCCCAGAGCGCCTATTTTCAAAAAAAAGTCCTTACCTCCATTTCAGTCGAAACAAAAGTCATTCTCTCTTTTCGCGTCTATTTTATTTATATCCCCGCAGAAAAATTAGTTCTAATCCCCACCCGACCTAAACTTTTTTAGAAACTTCCCTGTCTAGCGCCTATTACTCCCCTGTCTGTCTGGCGCCTATTTTTTCATGGCGCCCTAGGCTGTAGCCTAGTCAGCCTAATGGATAATACGGCAATGAATATGTGTTTTAATATAGGTCAAACATTAGTGATAACATAACAGTGCTTACTTTGTACGTACGTTATCTTATATTGCCATACTTTTTTTTGCAAAAAGTGCATTGGGTACGGTTGTGACAGTTTTCAAAATATTTTATTTGCTTTAAGATGCCATAAAAATGCGTAAGAAAAGGTCAATGTAAAATAAGAAAATATAAAGAAGTTTATACAGAAGTGAAACGAGGAACATCATTAAGAAGAGTTGCCGAAATGCAAGAAGTTAATTGTATAGGTATTTTTGTTACGGTATATTCGAGAAGCGATAAACAAATTTCCCTTCTAATTTATAAACTTTTTATGATTTTTAAATGCGACCCCCTTTGGAATATTGTTCTGGCGTCCCCCTCAACCCTCAGCATTCTCAATTCCATTCAAAAAGGTGCCGTTCGCCTAATTAATGATTCTTAACTTGAAGAAAGGCTTCCTTCTCTTGCCCCATCGTAGGACTGTGGGGGATTTATCGCTTTTTATAGGTTCTTATATAGTTTCTGCTATGAGAAATTGTTGAGTATGGGTAATTTTTTAACTTGGGGGCGGTTCCCAAGTGGAAAACTCGTGTTTCTGAATTGTGTAAATAAATGTAATTAAAACTATGGAAGTCCAAAACTTTTCTTTAATTAATAAAGAAAAACTTGTGGTTCCGCATTAATGCATCTTTATATTGTCCAACTGGACAGACCCTAAACTTACCACTTTGTTCGTGCTTTTATTCCTAGAGTTTCTACAATGCTGCTCGCGGAGATCTTTTCTTTGTGACTCGTGTCAACAAACTTTCTCTTACCTCGTTTTAGACACCAACGGTACGTTAGTATTTAGGCTTTTGGCCTTCGTGAATTGTCCCAAGAAAAGAGCTTTTCCAAAAATAAAAAAAATAAAACGGAAGACATTTCCACCGTCATAGCATGAAGAAGAGTATTTTTTCTGGTGTATATTCCGATAATAGGCCTGGCGAAAAATGGATAAAGTTCCAAGGAAAATGATCTTTTGTGCAATATAAGTGATCGATGACCATTTCGTTTGTATTTTTGAATCTGTCACTACCGACCCCAAGTACTGTCACAATCACCTCTGGGGTGTGGTCGGTTGTTACACTTTCTCTTTTTTCCCTGTGAGTTAGCCATAGTACTTAAAAATATATTTTTTGTAATTATACGTAGGCAAATATACTTTTTATAAAATAAAATCTATTTTGTACAGCTCACTGCCACACTAACAAAATTATTGGTCGTAAAATGAAAATTGTCACAACCGTACCCAGTCTCCCTATACCACAAGAAAAATATATGTAAGGTATCATATCATTTACGAAATTTACGGACACCCTGTACGTTAATGTCTTTTATAGAGCTTCTTTTACCTGCTCAATACCTGGTTTGTCAGGTGAAAACAGAGACCTCGTTTCGACGTGTTCTGGAACTAATTTAAATCCAACTACAGGCATTTCGTTCCAGCGATGGAGAGCGGTAAGTGCAAGTACTTCTCGATCATATTCAGGATCGTTGCTTTCTAAAAGAAGAAGTTTTGTGGGTAAATCGATTGGTAACTGCCAAGTAGTTGAAATAATGGATCAATACTTAATTAATATGTGATTGGTAGATGTCGCCTTTACTTATTTTTAATAGTGTAAAGCTGGAAAAATTAAACAAAAAATATTAAAACGTGTTTTATTTAAAATTTTATACCTTATAAGAGTTTCTTTGGTCCGATAGGTTTTAATCGCATTACAGTCTATTACAGGGATAGACCAATGGACCAAGAGACCTTAGAATAGGGCAGGAATAACCCATGTACTAAAGCCACTCGGCTTATTGTGCGCCTTGTCTTTTTACGTCTGGGTTATGTCAGCCAGACGGGACCTACAGCTTAACCTGGGTTCCAAACCACGGTCCTATGCGCGACAACTTAAGACCTCGTTCCCACCCAGAGGGACTTACGAACCTACCAACTGAGTGGGGTCCACATGTCTACGGTTGCGCAGGACACGGCGAGGTGTGTTCCGGCGCCTTAGTCCTTGCTGGCTATTAGCGTCGATCCTTTTTGCACTTTGTCCGCCTTGTTAAGCTATGCACTAAATTTCTGACCTTGTACGCCAGCAGGATTCGAATCCACCTCACGTCGGTTGTGCGCTCAACGACCTGACGCTTTAACACGCTAGGCCAAACACCCGACATAACAGGGATGTTAAGACTTAAACTATTGGCGATCGACTAGGCAGAAAGCCACATTTTTAAAGGTTATTTATTGTATACGAACGAATTACATAGATATACCATAAAAAAACACGGATCATTAGTACCGAATGTTACTTAATCTTTAGATATCGATGCATGGCACTGCATGTCTTTTCCGTACTTTTCATAGGATTGCACGTATGACTGCCGACCGCAAGCATGACGACATTGCAGCTGCGCATCCCATATGTATTATTCCTCCCCACTTAGAACCTCTTTGGTTAGTAAATAGGTAAATGTGGTCGAAATGTAGAATTATTTTCGCTGTCGATCGTAAAACCTCTCGCGATCGACCCTTTGAGCACCCCTGATCTATAAGATTAGAACTGGTTAACAAAAAAAACATTTAAATTAAGGTAGTTGAAGAAAAAATCTCTGCCTATGTTTTAATCTGTTTGTGATACCGACATATTCCGATTTTTAACGATATTCTCCAACTGTACAATTAACGTGACCACCACGATGCACCTCGAATCGCCGTTTCCTGATGCCCGTTGTTCATAGTTTTTTGAACACATTTTTCGGCCATTTGCAGCCGCGCATCCCATATGTATTATTCCTCCCCCTCCTCCATTAGAACCTCTTTGGTTAGTAAATAGGTAAATGTGGTCGAAATGTAGAATTATTTTCGCTGTCGATCGTAAAACCTCTCGCGATCGACCCTTTGAGCACCCCTGATCTATAAGATTAGAACTGGTTAACAAAAAAAAACATTTAAATTAAGGTAGTTGAAGAAAAAATCTCTGCCTATGTTTTAATCTGTTTGTGATACCGACATATTCCGATTTTTAACGATATTCACCGAGTAGTTACCACTCGGTTGCGTTCGTCTCAAATGATCACGTGGCCATATCCTGCGGGCCTTTATAAAGTTACATAGGTTACGCATAGGTAAAACATTTCCGTTTAAAATGAAAAGAAAAAATTGTAATAATTTTCTTAAGAATATGTGTTGTTAACTTACGTTTAAAATTAGCTGCAAATATCTGTTTGGAACCAATAGTAACAGACGTAGGACCATATACCGGTGATTCAATGCCCCACTTTTTGCAGAGTGTATTCAATATTTCAGTAGGCTTTTTTGGTCTCTCCATTTACAATACCCGGATCTTAAAGAACAGTATAAACCTTTAAATTTATTTTAAAACCTAATAAAATAATCAACACTCTTACGTCTGGTATGATTCAGGTATGCCACAAAATGCTCGATGTCTTGTATAATATCGATTTTCCAAATCAACTTTTGTTTCACCTATTAGATCATCTGCTGAAGACATGTCATAATCATAAATTTTAATTGTTAAAAAGGTATACTCTGGAAATGATGCTTGAAACTCAAAACATCTAAAATTTATAAAGTTTAGTAGAGAAGTGAGTTTTCTGTCAAAAATTGTTCTTTAAATCATAAAAATATGATTGTTGGTGTTTTAAATTTAAAACAAAAACTTAAAAAGGAGATTTTTTTAGTAATCCCGCCCTTAAAAATTGCAATTGTTATAAACAAAAAACAAAAAAAATGGCGTCTTAGTTTTGTAGCTAAAGGTAAAAAAAAATATATTAAAGCTACGTGAAATTTAAACAAAAAAGTTTTTTTCCATTGAATAAACCACGAAGGCTAAAAGCCTAAATACTTAAGTACCGTGGGTGTCTTAACAAGTTTTTGAAAGATTTTTTTTTATTGGTAAAATAATTTACAGCGTTTCTTCGGAAGTTCTTAACAAATGGGAAACTTTTATATTAATAATTTTACGAAAAACAGTTATTCTTTATAAAAAGTCCTGCTTGATGAGAAAATACATTTCCACAAAAATATCTGAAGGTTGAATGTACAGCGTGGCTAAAAATGACTGGTTTTTAAATTAAAATAGGGGTTATTTTCTAACGAAGGTACCAAACTTTAAAGGGTGATTTCTTATGTCATTTTATGAAGAAAAGTTCCTATAAACATATGTCCGGAGTTGCTTCGTTTCTGAGATACGGGGCGTTCAATATTTTTTAAAGGTATGTTTGTTTTTAAATATCTTAAATACGAAGCCAGATACAAAAAAATGTACTTTACTAAAAATTTGTATTTTTAGTTGCTTTAAAGGAAAAAGAATATAAAAACTGCATAAAAGCCCGTGGCGTACAGTGGTCACAACAGCCAATATTATTGAGAGATTTAAGTCTAAGAAATCTAAATGTTAAACCTTGTAGACAGAGCGGTGCGCAGGGGGCAATTTCCTTTCCCCTTCACAGGAGTCTTCTGAATTGGGTTGTTCTGTGGGATTGGAGGTGTAATTTGTGTAAATAACGCATTATTTATTTGTTTGTAATAGTTGCCCTCCCTCTTAAAATCAATATTATTTTTGTTTGTTTAGGTAAGTTTTTAGATTTTTTGTTCTTTAATATTTTTCTTCAAATGTCACAGGTTTATTTCGGTAGATTTTGCAAGTGGAATTCTTTTTTTTGCTCTTCAATTTGCTGGACTGCTGGTTAAATAACACCTTGTTTTTTTGGTCTCTTCTCCCCCAAATTTAAATTTTAAGAGTTAAATGACTACATCAGGCCATTCCGAAAATAAAGGATGTCCGAAAAGGTCATGTCATAAATATTAGGGGTGATAGAGTAAGCCGAAATAGTACTTTATATAAAAAGGTTCTTTTGCACTTAGTTAAAAAGATATTAAGCTTTAAAAATATCATAAATAATTTTAATTATAACTTTGAAACTGTTGCCATATTACCAGATATCTATAAAAACTTAATATGATTATAATGCTTATTTCCATGGGTAAATGACTTTTCAATAAATCTGAACTATAAAGATTTCTTTTATTAACTGTAGGTATGCATTTTTTACAGGTATATCATTTATGACCTTACCTTCCCGGACACCTTCTATATTTTACATTATTGGGTGTCTTCCATTTACCTTCCAAATATTGGATTAATATCATTTGGTATATAATTTTCTTTATCAGAAATAATTTTATTTCCAAGACAGATTACAAGGTAGGGATCCGATTTTCCATTTAAATCTTTAGGTCTTAAATTAACTCCTCGTATACAATAAACTCTAAAAATAACAAACCGCTTAAATTATTTTGAAGCAAATATAGGAAAGGTCCGAGAAGCCCCGCCCACTGACACGCACTTTGCAGCAATTTTTAAAAAGAGAAAAATGCGCGTGCACAGATCAAAAAACTGCAGCAAGAAAAAATGCATACAAGAAAACTGTTAAACTATAAAAACAGCTTTAAAAACGACTTTGATTAGTAAAATATATTTTTATATTAAAATATGCTTCATTTTTAAATAGATGAACGTTTTCAATAAAAAACTTTACGTTTTAAAGATCCTACCAATGGAAACAGATGCACGATAGGTTGGATAACGCCGCCCACATACTGTGGACAAGAAATACTTTGTTGTTATTTTTAAGAAAATCCTAAATCTCCACACAGCTAAATGGAAAATATGGGTTGGTGCTCACCTGGGACAAAGCAATTTTCCCCGGGCGGACCTACCCGATATAGCATTGTTTTCTTTAAAAACAAAATGTTTTGTTACCCTACCCCTACAACTCTACAAAAAATAATATTTTATAATTGCATAATAAAATATAATCAATCACCTACATTTTAATATACCGAGTGTCAACGAATCTATTAGGCAAGCCATTATTCCTAGAGTATTAGACATATTAAAATAAGTCTTGGTATAGGTTAATAATATAGAAAAAGGAGAGTTTTCTGCATTTTTTTCAATATTCAGTTAGTTGCGGTTTAGCCGGAAATGGCTTCTTTTTTACTTTTTAAATAGAACACCCCTGTATATTCTGACATTTTCGGATTCCTGAGACAACTCTAAGTTGGCCATAATTGGGTGCAAAAATCTACTGACCATAAGTAATGTAAGAAAAATACAATCGCAAATTTTAAATGACCAATATAAAAGAAAGGACTAAAATAGTTTGGCAAATTGACATTTTCATGCTTAACTATTATTTTCAAATGGCAACCCTTTTTAGACAAGCACTTTTTAAATAAAGGATTTTTAATGAATCGATAAGCGATCGGATAAAAATAAAGTCATAAATAAAGGATCATACCACCTAGATGTAATACTACAAATGGCTTCCAAAAATCAAGTAGACGTTGAAAACTTTTTAAAATGTCGAATTACTATTTAAAATTGTCTCAGGAATCTAAAAATGTGTAAAATATGAAAGGTGTTCCATTTAAAAATGTTTAAATTCGATTCATTTCTTCTTAAACCGGAAGTAACCAAAGAGTAAGAAATATGCGAAATCTTTCCTCTTTTCATATCATTTACTCATACCAAGTCTTATCAGTATCTAATACTCTTAAGCAAGTTAAGGCTTGTCTAATAGATTCGTGGACACCCGGTATTTATGTAGCAAATTATTACTTATATTGTGACGTATAATTTTGAATTACACTAGGGGCTCTTTATACGTCACTTGGACATATGTGACTAACATAATAAGGGTAGTTTTCCCATAAGAAATACATGGGGAAAATTTAAGGTTCGATCTGCATTTTTATGGCCATCTCAACCCATAACCCAAAATAGGGATGATTTTAAACCACGTGGTAGATAGGGGTAGTTTTTAATAGATGGGGCACCAGGCGTGTTATCGCGCTAGCCGCTAGGGGGCCTTTTCGAGAGTGGAAGTATCGAAATTTCGCGCCAACAACAGCATCATCTGTCAAATGTCATCTGCCTACCTGTAACTTGTCAACGTTCTCTCTGACGTCACTAACCAGAACTTTAGGATCTTGTGCAACATCATATTAACCATCCAACTGCTGCTGCTGTCTTGCGCATTACCGTGGACTGCTCTGGGGAATTACGTACCATAATCACCTTAAAAAAAAAGTCCAAACGCACATGAATATTATGTTGGTTTGCGAAAAGGGTTTGTCAAAACATCTTTTTATAAATGGCAACAAAATTTGATTACTACAGGTTTCCCCATTGCAAGTGGAATTATTGAATATGTTAATATCGATACACCTGTTAAAACGTATATAAACGCAACAGCATATGAAAAACCAAGCGAGAGTTGTTACATCAGAAGTTAAATTTAAATGATTATATTTTATTTTTAGGAGATAAAATACGACCACGTACCAAAATATATGCCGAGTTTATAATTAAATATCCTATTTTATAAGGTATTATTCTAAGAAATTATTTAGCAATATGGCAACAATGTATTTTTTAATTTTAAAATAATTGCTTTACTGCAAACACTGTTTTTTATTTTATAAGGCGTTATTCTAAGAATTATTTAGAAATATGACAACAATGTATGTATTTTTTACTTTATAATAAATGCTTTACTACACACACTGCTTTTTATTTAGTTACCACTGTTTTTTACCGTTTTAAATAAGTTAAAAATTTTAAAAAATATTCATAAATAAGAATGAGGTGTGTGAGTGGTATAAATCGCATGCGCGGTAGTGTGTTATACATTATTTCGAAATTTAGGCGTTAGAGTTCTGTACGGGATACGCAGGTTCTTTAAATAGCCGGTATCAGGCAACACGTGATTGCTAATATATACCTAGCTCTTAAAGATGACAGCCACCTTTGTAGAGTGGTCTAATGATCATCAAAGCTGATACTCTCCCAATCGTGGTGGGCACCGGCGCAATCTGTGTCGACCCACCCGTCTCCAAGGAGACTACAATCAACCGTTTAAACAGAATCTGAGTCATGATCGGTGTTTATAAAAGAACTTAGAGATGATCCTATGACAGCATAAGACAGAGTTCTCCGCTTCAGCGGCCGCCTTTGTAGAGCGGTCTGACAACTGAAACTCCGTCGTCTTATTAGTCTCAATGAGAACGCACATAGGGTCTCTAAATTCTATTTATAATGCCAGTCATTCATAATCAATACATAGAAGAGGAAAAAATGCAGCCATTATTCTTGTACTATGAACCAATAATGATGACTCATCATTTGACTCAGCTTTGCAACGCCCTTAACAAAAATATCAAAATAATGCTGAATGTTCTTATTAGCGGATGATAGCAGATGTTATTAAATCTGAATTGTTTAATGGTTGTTTTATTAATTTAAAGTAGTTTAAACAGAACCTATACATAAACATTTAGAATAAAATAAATACTTACATGTATTTTTATCACTCACAACACTATAAAGAGCTAAAGCTATCAAACTACTGAAGCACTAATGTTGTCGTCGTTTTAGCTGGTAATGAATACTAGAGCGACGCGCTGATATATTTATACTCGTCCCCCTTCCACACATTTACGTAAGCAGTTATTTGCGCGAACAATAATTTGAAAGGTCTAGTGTAAAATAACAACTTATCAGTTTTGCGGTTTCCGCTCTCCGTAATTAGTAATATTTCTTATGATAGGATATTTATGCATAAGTATTTCCTTTGTGTTGTTAATATTAACGTATAATATTGACTTCTATAATCATGTTTATTATACCATTTTAAATATATGCTAAATAATCTGTTTAAGACCTTATTAATGTATTTATGATGTCATACCTTGATTCTATGTCTCTCACCCGCCTTCCGATGTTGTCGGGCTTACCAATGATCTAGAGTCGTTGTTGTAAGATTTACCAATAAATATAACGTAAGATTCCTAATTATTTAACAGATTAGAAGTGACGTTTAACATTCGAGTGATGACGTTTGACAGATTGACAGGTGGTGTTTTATTTGTCTTTAAAAGTTTAATATCGACCTATAACTTCAAGGTTTGCGTCTGCGCTCTAGACCTAAGCCTTAAGTGAGGTTATGATGCGATTCTTCTTCTTTTAACAGCTGTCATCCATCAAACGTCATCAAGATTAGCAGATGGCGTGACAGTTCTGAGATCTTGATGACGTTTGACGGATCGTCGGCTGTTAAAGGTCGGCGTGAGTAAGCGCTAGCCCGTTCGACGAGTCGTTCGGCAGATGACCGTCCTGTTAGAGCCGTTCGGCGTGGCTCGTCTGAGCCATCTCGGCGAACCGCCCCGGACAGACCGTTCGGCGATACCGCCACCCGTTGGTGCAGAACCGCCCCGAGAGCCTATCCCGGCGTCAGCCGCCTACGTTCGACGAACGGCCCCGAAGCGCCGCTAGAGCGATAACGCGCCCCGGGAGCCGTTCGGCGATTTGGAAGCATCGGATGCAGCACGCGACTCTCCGGGGCACGGTGCTAGGCAGCTGGCAGGCGGCACTCCGATCAACGATCTTTGACATTCAGCCGAGCGTGTCAGACGATTCGCCGAGCTGGCTAGGTAGCCTTTCACGCACCATCTTTAGCTGTGACATCTGTCGAAGAGCGTCATCAAGATCTCCGGGCTGCTACGCCATGCCCAATCTTGATCTGACGTTTGACGGATGACGGCTTGTTACAAGAAGAGAGTCTCGCTTGGAGCTTAGATCTAGAGGCGGGCACTAACCTTGGTTATAGGCAGATACTAGCGCTCTAGAAAGGTGAATAAACATCTGTCCAATCTGTCAAACGTCATCACTCGAATGTTAAACGTCACTACTAATCTGTATAATTAGAATCTTACGTTATATTTATTGGATGAAATCTTACAGCAACGACTCTAGACCGTAAGTAACATGTAATCGGGTGAGAGCATGATCAGGTATGACATCATAAATACATTAATAAGGTCTTAAACAGTATACTTAAAAATGATATAATAAACATGATTATAGAGTCAATATTATACGTTAATATGCTAACAACACAAAAGTACTTATGCATATGCTATCATAGGAAATATTACCTAATTACGAGAGCGAAACCTAAGACTGATAAGTTGTTATTTTACAGTCTGCTTTCAAATTATTGTTCCAGTGCAAATGACTGCTTCACAGTAAATAGTAGTGGAAGAGCAGTATAAGTCAGCGCCGCTCATATGTTCATTACCGGCAAAACGACTGACAACTATTAGTCTTCAGTAGTTTGATAGCAGACTCTTATAGTGTTAGCGTAATGAAAATACATGTAAGTATTTATTTTATTCTAAATGTTTATGGTATAGGTTCTGTTTAAACTACTTTAAATTAATAAAACAACCATTAAACAATTCAGATTTATTCACATCGCTGTCATCTGCTATCAGGAACATTCAGCTCCCAACATATATACATTATTTTGATATTTTTTGTTAAGGGCGTTAGCAAAGCTGAGTCAAATGATGAGTCATCATTATTGGTTCATAGTACAAGAATAATGACTGCATTTTTTCCTCTTCTATGTATTGATTATGAATGACTGGCATTATAAATAGAATTTAGAGACCCTATGTGCGTTCTCGATTGAGACTAATAAGACGACGGAGTTTCAGTTGTCAAGACCGCTCTACAGAGGCGGCCGCTGAAGCGGAGAACTCGTCTTATGCTGTCATAGGATCATCTCTAAGTTCTTTTATAAACACCGATCATGACTCAGATTCTGTTTAAACGGTTGATTGTAGTCTCCTTGGAGACGGGTGGAGTCGACACAGATTGCGCCGGTGCCCACACGATTGGGAGAGTATCAGCTTTGATGATCATTAGACCACTCTACAAAGGTGGCTGTCATCTTTAAGAGCTAGGTATATATTAGCAATCACGTGTTGCCTGATACCGGCTATTTAAAGAACCTGCGTATCCGTACAGAACTCTAACGCCTAAATTTCGAAATAATGTATAACACACTACCGCGCATGCGATTTATACCACTCACACACCTCATTCTTATTTATGAATATTTTTTAAAATTTTTAACTTATTTAAAACGGTAAAAAACAGTGGTAACTAAATAAAAAAGCAGTGTGTGTAGTAAAAGCATTTATTATAAAGTAAAAAATACATACATTGTTGTCATATTTCTAAATAATTCTTAGAATAACGCCTTATAAAATAAAAAACAGTGTTTGCAGTAAAGCAATTATTTTAAAATTAAAAAATACATTGTTGCCATATTGCTAAATAATTCTTAGAATAATACCTTATAAAATAGGATATTTAATTATAAACTCGGCATATATTTTTGGTACGTGGTCGTATTTTATCTCCTAAAAATAAAATATAATCATTTAAATTTAACTTCTGATGTAACAACTCGCTTGGTTTTCATATGCTGTTGCGTTTATATACGTTTTAACAGGTGTATCGATATTGACATATTCAATAATTCCACTTGCAATGGGAAAGCCTGTAGTAATCAAATTTTGTGCCATTTATAAAAGATGTTTTGACAAACCCTTTTCGCAAACCAACATAATATTCATGTAGCCAATGACGATTTGACGCCCTGGTGCCCCATCTATAAAAACTACTATCTACCACGTGGTTTAAAATCATCCCTATTTTGGGTTGGGGGTTGAGATGGCACCAAAATGCAGATTGGACCTGAAATTTCTCCCATGTAAAAAATACATGGGAAAAACTACCCTTCTATTATGCTCGTACGCACATTGCCTATCTACTCATAAGGCCACTTAACGTCACTGGGGCAAATATACCACATGGAACTATCTTCTTGAGATCATAAGACCGGTGGACCAAAACAACTATCTTTGTATTTTTAAAGAAACTAACTTTAACTTAGTACGGGCATACCCCCACTAGGGGTATTCGTACGGGTTTAACTAAAACTTTAACTTTTTACTTGATTTCACTTCTACTACCTACTTCTTATCTAATATTTTTTCTAATTTCTTCTCTTTAACTTCTCCTTGCATTCTTAGGTAACTGTGTTTATATACAAAGTTAAACTCGGTTTTTTTGGTGACTTGGCACGTTTACGACCTTGCCCGTTCGGTTCGAGGTCTAAGCTTTGACATTATTTCGTATTGTTATATGTTTTACTTTAAGATGTGTTTCTACATTATCAAAATAATTAAATTATTATTAATAATTATTAAAACTTGTATACCTCCTACAAAAGGAAAAATCACAATAAACCTGCAGTACAATTTGAACGTTGTTATAAAAGACGACTGCATAAACCTGCATTCAAAAGCGGTTTCGTGAAGTGCAAATCGGCTAAATTAGAATTTAAGCGTTATTATTTGTATTGCAGTATTAGATATTGGACCAAGTAGAGGTTACGTTTAAAAATTATGACGATGGGACGGCGTTACCCGCTGGGCGGTGCTTTCCAGACCTCCCCAACTTACTTGATTTTTACCTTAAAAACATACTGAATTGGACTATTTTCAGGATATGTGCTAAAAATACCATCCTTTAATAAAGTACCGTTTGCGGTTACATAGCTATCAATATCTCCATCGTCAGGTGGCCACCGGATATATTTTTACTGAACTAAAAAAATCAGAAAAATACAGGGATTTTTTGACGTTTTGACGTTAAGCAAATTATGTTATCAGCTTTTAAAACTCAGGCTAAAAATAATTTACAACAAAAAGTACCAAAAAGACATTGCCAAAAAATATATACAGAGTGTTCCACCGGGAACTGCTGCGATGAATTTCTCGAAAAGTAATCTTTGAAATATTTTAATTCTGGTAACAATGTAATGTTAGTGGGGGACATATAATCTAAAATATTTTGACAGCACTGCCACCTACACAGATATAATGTCAACTTCCTTATTTTAAATGAAACATCCCATATATTATTTATTTTTAGGTTCTGCTTAAAATTCTAAACATAATTGATGTATAATATTCTATATCTAAGTCCAACCGTTTCTGACATATTTTAAATTTTATGTAAAAAGACGTTTGCAACCCATTACATAACCATCAATTTCCTCTGAACAAAAGCCTATAATATAAGTTGGGGTTGGATTTCTAGTAGAGAAATAACTACTTTTAGCAGACTGTATTGATTTCACAATTAATAAATATAGTGTGGTCGAAAATAACTATTAGAAATTATTACGACATAACCTTAAAAGTCATTTTATATGGAAACCCTGATTTTTTTACCTTATCCTATTAAGCATCAAAAGAGCGATAAGTTTGTAGGGATTTATTTTCAATTTCATATTTCCAATTTTATTAATATTTATCTATTCTAACAATGCTTTAAATACGGCTAGTTTTGCTTCCAGTTGGCCTAGACAACAAAATGCGCCGTCACAGCCAACTACCCCGTACCTACCCGTACTTAAATGCATTGTTAGAATAGATAAATATTAAATTGTTAATATTTTGAAAACTATAAATTTTTGAAATAGACATCCTTATACAAACTTGCCCTTATTTTTATATAGGATAAGGTAATAAAATATGGGGTTTCCTTTAAAAAAAAAAAAGATTTTTAAGGGTTTTGTCTGTGATGATTTTAACCTTTATTTTTAACGACACGGTGTTTATTAATTGTGAAAATATCGATACAGTCTACCAAAGAAGGTTCATTTCTTTCCTAGGTTCCAACCACCAACTCATATTAAAGGCTTTTGTTTGGAAGAAATTGATGGTTATGTAATGGCTTGCGAACGTCATTTTTGACATAAAATTTAAAATAAGTCAAAAACGGTTGAACTTAGGTATAGAACATTACACATAACTTATGTTTAGAATTTCACGCAGAATCTAAAAAATAATTAATTTATAGGGTGTTCCATTTAAAATAAGAAAGTTAACGACACCGGGTATACCTTCCGGTATACTCCGGAACTGGTAGAGCTGTCAAAATATTTTAGTTCTATGTCCCTCACTGACTTTACATTGTTACCAAAATTTTAAAATTTTCCAAAGCGTACTTTCCGAGAAATCGATCGCAGCAGTTCCCGGTGGGACACCCTGTATATGATAATAGGTCGTCATTAGAGAACTATTAAATATAAATGTGTGATTTTCGTCTGAATACAGACTTTTTTGTGGTGGAATAAAATTTTGGATTTAAACATACAACAACCATTTTTATTTAGTTTCCACAGGTAATTCCAAACTATTAACTCATGTGTTTTTTATCTGATTTCAATAAAATTAGGCAGTAATATTAACAGAAAGTAAAAAAGTTATATTGCCCCTGTTAGATTTGTTAGGTTCAAGGAGCACCCAAAAAATACTTATAATAAATAAAAATGCACACCACTGACTTTTGTGCAATTTTGGTTTTTTGTTTAAATTGGGTAAATAAAAATACAGTTTTTAGTCCTCCAGTTCTATATTTCATCCAAACACAATAAATATAAAGGTTTTTTCGGGTAATTATGTTTATAATATTATTCTACAATTATTTAACGACAAAAACAAACACAAATTTTTTGTTAAAAGTTTTGCTCAAAATGTCGTTGATCTGATAAATTATTTAAGTTGGGCCTTATTTAACTCCATTTAAATTACACTACCAATTTTCTTCAAATCGGCTAGGATAATAATAAAAATAAATAATTCGTTTAGAAGTTTCACAATCTCCCTTAAAACAAGTTTAAAAATATGTTTACTACGGTTGAAATGCAAAACAAAAATTTTAGTTAAAATGTGATTTGATGACGACGAAGGAGCTTCTAGCTCTACCTGCTGTTCTTAATTTTTCTTTTTACTTCCGGAAATATCAGCACCAGTAATTTCACATATTAAGGCTCACACATTTTACAGTTTAAGTAATTAAACTGATTATTCATTTATCCACTTAAACGGCATGTCACAAAAATTAAAGAAATAATAATAAAACACAAAATTTATGAAAATGACATTTAAACTAACTAATAATTATTTGCCTAGTTATAGAAAATACAAAACCAGTGACAAACATTTTTTGTCCGAAATATTAATTTAAGTGCTGCTCGAAACGTCAGTGAAATCTGATAAATTATTTAAATTGAAGCTTATTTAGCTCATTTATGCTTTAAATTACAATGTCATTTTTTCAAAATTAGTTGGGATAATACTAAAAAAATTAATAATTTGTAAAGCTTTACAATCTATTAAAAACAAATTTTGAAAAAATTTCTATTGTGGTTATATTGCATTAGCTATAATTATAATTAGAAAAATATACTACAAAATGTCCGGAAACAAGTCGGCACTCTCCTGGATTCTTGTAGAACACATGAAAATAGTATGACAAGTTCCTATTACCTTTTTTTTTTGAAGGCCGTCCGTACTGAGATACAGTGCCTTTAAAGAACGCCGCTGAAAAATCGGTTTTCCTTGAATACCTTTTATAGTAATTGTTATAATAAAATAAATTTTTGCACATGACAGATACGGTACCCTTAAACAATAAATGCAAATTATTTTTACACCCTGTATACAGGCTGTTACAAATTTGAGGAACACTATTAGGATCTCGGAAACGGTAAGAGATACAGGGTTGGCTAAATTAGGACAAGAGTTGTGCATTTTGATGCTAACAATATTCCTTTTTAAAAATTTAAAAATTTGCAGCCGTTTCGGAATTATCCGGAAAAACCGAAATTTTGCAAAAAACAGTTTTTTATTTTTTCCCGTTTCTTTAAAGGGATATTTTGAAACTAACGACACATTAACATTGCCACTTTTTCTGTTCTATAAAATGATGTCACTTAATTTAAAATCCGACGTTTCGTCTTTGAGCCACCATCATCAACTTTGTTTTTTTAAATGGGCGGAATATTTGATTTTAAACTTAATACACTCGTATTTTAATTCTAAATACAACGATATATCACACTTTACATTTATGCGACGTTTCGAACAAAAAAACACCATCCACATCATTTTGCCATTAAAAATTACGATTTTATTTCAAAGCGATTTTAGAAACTTTCATTTGAAGGTGAAAGTATGTATTCTTTATTCTCTATTACTATACACTTTTATTCTTTTATTTATTTCCGATTTATTTTCATTCATGATATAAATTGCTATGACTCACTTAAAGCTTCGCAGCAAATAATGGTGATCGATTCTACATACATTTACTTATACGTAATTAAAATAAGGCATTTAGATTTATTCGTAACGCCTCTATCAACTTATTTACCGCCGGCGCGTTCATTAAGCAAAGTGGATACGCATCTAACTTACCTGCGAACGGAAATTCTCCCCGAACGTTTGAAGTAAAATCGTTATTTGTAATGGCGAAATGGTGAATGATGATGGTTTTTTGGTTCGAAACGTCGCATAAATGTAAAGTGTGATATATCGTTGGTATTTAAATTAAAATACGAGTTTATTAAGCTTAAAACCAAATATTCCGCCCATTAAAAAAAGCAAAGTTGATGATGGTGGCTCACAGACGAAACGTCGGATTCTTAAATTTAGTGACATCATTTTTATAGAACAGAAAAGTGGCAATGTTAATGTGTCGTTAGTTTTTAAAAATATCTCTTTAAATAAACAGAGAGAAAACAATAAAAACTGTTTCGCAAAATTTCGGTTTTTGCCGAATAATTCCGACCGCCTGCAAATTTTTAAATTTTAAAACGGAATATTGTTAAGCATAAAAATGCGCAACTTTGCCCCAATTTAACCAACCCTGTATCTCTTACCGTTTCCTGAGATCCTTATGGTGCTCCCCGAATTTGGTATGAAAATATTCAAGCAATGATACCCTTTAAATATAGCTGTTGTATGTTCCTCGTCTAGTGCTTCATCTCCTGTTCGTTTTCCTTTAAAAAACTCAAACGTCGTCAGTATGTCAGAGAAACCTCTAAATTCCGATTGATGTTCTAGTTCATTGGGATAAATCTGATAAAAATTAAAACCGATCAATAGCTCTTTTGGTAAACATTTTTCCAAATAACCTACCTTTAGTTTATTTCGTAAAGATGCAGGAATTTGTTCTTTCTTGCTTTTGTCATCTGGTTCCTATTAAAAAAATTGCCTAAATTCCTTAACATTTTGTTTAAGATGTTTACGTCGTGCCAGCTTAATACATTTAAAATGACATTTAATGTCTTAAAAACTAGCAGCTTAAGATCAGACAAGAAATGCCTGCACGCAAAAATTCCAAATTGAACCTTAAAAGTGGCACTACGTGTATACAGGGTTAGTCAAAGGTCTGAAAAAACCTCATTTACGCGTTATCCATCAAAACTTTTTAAATTTTGGGTTTCGTAAGTATACAGTAAGGCATAAATTTCATTTACATTTTTAAAATATTTGGATGAACGCAAGGTTGCTAACAAAGGCGCATGACGAGAAATAAAGTTAGGTTTTTTTTAAATAAATCACCCGTATTTTATATTTTTGTTAAATTTCTTTATACATTTTTAACACTTTTGTGTAATGGGTTATACAGTAACCGCCAAAAATGTTGAAACCATATGGAAAACTCTTTTAATTTTTGATTTATTAAAAAATGTATTTTTGATAAAAATCTTTGCATATACCGAAACTCACAAATCACTGATCAAAATTTAAATAGTCCATAGCGTATACAAGGTAGGTGCAAATTAAGGAATATGATACAGGAAAAAACTGCCTTAAATTTTTAAACTTTATATGTCTATAATTTAAAAGCATAAATATAAATAAACTAATTTTTTTATTTACTCCCGTATAGAGTTTAGATTAAACTAAATTAACTGTCGTAAATTATTCTAACTATTCTTAAGTTCTAAAATGTCTGTGCTTTGTTGTTCTTAAGGTAATTTAAGTACATTTAGATATTTAAAAAAATCTTTTTGTGTTCAATGAGGCTAAAATTTTAACGTCCTTTTAGATTTTTCTGTTTTACACTGTTTTGCCTGCATGAAAAGAACGTCTTTACTTTATTAAGAAAGAACTAGGTTTCAAGTTTACGGGAGTACAGCATTACCTAACACCCAGAACTTTAGAAGTTAAGGTAAAATGTTAAAAACGATGCCAAGAACTGAAAGAGTATTTTGTCATGAGCCACCAGAGACAAGGAGTATAATAATTACGTTCACTCTATGGCACACTGTCCACAAGGATGCAAGGTATACAGAGAGGTAAAACACACGCAGTTATATATTTGAAGGCTATTGACTATTTATTTAATAAAAAATCATAGAATGGTTTGTTTAAATCTTCTTCTGGGGGTGAATTAAATTGTTGAAAATATGGTAATAGGAAAAAGTTCATAAAGATTTTAAAAAATATTTTAGGATTAATCTAAATAAAAAACAAGGATATAATAGTAAATTTAAAAATTTGAAGATGTCTTTTATAAGGCAAAAATCATGCTGAACATTAACCTTTAAAGGCTTTTAAATTTTAGCCTTATTGAACCACAAAAGGTAAAAAATTTACTTTTGTTTTTGAAGTGATTTAAATGTACTTAAATGCTAGGAATAATAAAAAATTAACATTTTTTGAAATTTAAGGGCAAAAGGATAATTTAGGGTTGGTAGTTAATTTGGTACAATCTAATTTCTATACGAAGTAAGTTGAAAAATAGGTTTTCTTTCCTATTTTATTTTTAATAGAAGGCTCTGCTTTAAAAATATGCCAAAACTTTTCATTTTAAACTAGTTTTTCAAATAATACTCTCTAAGTTTAAAAATAGAGGTGGTTTTCTGTTGTGTCATATTCGTTAATTTGCACCTACCTCGTATGCGCTATGATTTATTTAATCAATGTTTTAGATTTCGAATGTATATAATAGTATATCATATATATATATATATATATATATATATATATATATATATATATATATTTGTGAAAAACTAAAATATAATGTTTTCCATATGGTTCAAGCATTTCTGGTGGTCACTGATTTGGGGTGAAATCTTTAAATTAAGGAAATATTTTAGTTTCTTTTGGAAAAAAGAACCAAGGCGATACCGTTTTACCAATATCGAATGTTATTGAAGGTGCCTAGGTTGGCAATTACCCAATAGATCATATTTGTACATTTGACTTATAAAATGTATTTTAAATATACAGGGTGTCGAGGAAACGATTATTCTAAAAATAATATTGATTCAAAGAAAAAGCAGTGACGTACTATTCTTTTCTTAAAAAAATTCAATACAAATCTTGTTCGAACGCCACTGTGTAATTTTTATAAATAACAATTTTACAGCAAAAATGTAACATAATGGTTAAAAGATGTGTACCAAATTTTGTGGACATACCTGGAGTGGTAGGAAAGTTATGATAAAAAAGGCATTTTTTTCTTAAAACTTTAACACCCTGTATCTTAAGAAAAGCCATCAACTTGGGCTTAGTGAATCCCCATACTCATGTATGGTAGGTATAGGAGCTTCACTGCACAAAATCTCAGGTCTGGTCAAATACATACAGGTAGCCTTACACTGGCTCTCTAGCTATAAGAAAAAAGAGCTCCCCTTTTTGATAGGTAAGGGGGCAATTCCTGCTGTCCGTTCAATTAGCTAAACCCTCTCCACTGACTAGTTTCGCCTGCCTCACGTGGCTATACCGGCTTCATACGGATTAACACGAAAAGTAAGATTCTTAAAAAACAATGTCATTGTTCGTCGGTAAGATATAATTTTACTGTTGAAACCGTACTGAAAAGAATCAGTCAGTGAATGATCGTCATCCAGTTTTACCGGGAGTCGGCAAGTAGAATATTAATTTTTGAGTAGTTTTATTATGAGGTTTTCATTAGAAAACGGCCTCTCTTCAAATTACATTATATGCTAAAAACATATGATATATCTTTTTCTTAACCCAACAAGTAATAAACTTTCTCGTGAAAATCTCTATTCATTGATATAAAAATATACGGGGTATTTCTCCATTTGTAAAGAACACACACTACTTCGTGCTGTAACTCCTTTCTTTTGTATTTGTTTCAAATGTTTTTCTGACTAGATTATTATTGGGAATACCACGGAAAAAAATTTACACGTTATGTACTATATTCGATTTTCTCTAAAGTACAGGGAATCAAAAATAAGGCCCTGTTTACTTTAAAAATAAATCAACCTGTATATTTAATAAATGAAATAAACAAATATGATCTATGAGGTAATTGTCGGCCCAAGTAACTTCAATAACAATCGAAAATAGAAAAATGTTAGCGCTATGAAAATGCCCTAAACTTTTCAATAAAAAAACTACACTATCTTCTAAACTTCAAAATTTAATCCTAAATAACCCATAAGAATGAAGTATTCAAGTGCAAAGAGAAATTTATCAAAAATATTAAATACAGCATGATCCATTGAAAAGAAAACTAAATTTATACAATTACGCTTTTGTAAGTAACCCATATATACATCAAAATATTTTTTAAATATTGTGAAAGTTTAGGCCTGGCTACATACCTAAGAAAAAAAAAAGTTTTTTGATAACGAGTAAAAGAGCTTTCTCATCGGCGCAAGCGACAGCCGGACGTTGGTCAGCAACTTCATCCACCACACAAATGGCTGCATGATCGATCTTGAGACGTTTGTATGGTTAATGACGTCGCTGACCTGCGTCCTGCTGCCTGTGCTTGTTTGCGCCGACTTCCCTAGGCCTGAAAACATAAAGCAATTACAGTCATTTTTGGAAAGTATAAATTATTATGGCAGATTTATTAACAATATGTAAACATTTTAAAATCCAATATACAATTAATTAAAAGCAAGCAAAAACTGAACTGAAGCAGCTATTGTAAAAAGCTTTTATGAATACTAAAAATTGTTTAAAGGCAGTTAATGTTTTAGTTTATTAGATTCCTGATTTTAATTTAAAATTAACCGAGAATGGTTCTTTAGTAGATATTGGAGCTTATATAAGTCATAAGCTTTCAACTGGAGAAAAAAAGCCCATTGCTTTTGCCTCCAGAACACTCTTACTTACAGACATAATGTGTTCACAAATTGAGAAATAAGCGTTATCAATAATTTATGGTGTTCAAAAGATTAATTAATATCTTAACCGTAATAAATTTAAATTAATTACAAATCATAAGTCCTTAGTTACACTTTTGGTGAAAATAAAGCCATACCTAAGTTTGCAGCTAATCGTTTAAGACGATAGGCTTTAATTTTGTCTGGTTATTATTACAAAATTAAATATATATTAAGAGTAGTTGAAACAAGGCTAATTAGCTTTCGCGTTTACCTTCTAATGATAAAAATGACTTTTTAGCTGAAGATTCCCCAGATGTAGATTATTTCATATTTTTTTTTAATTTACCAGATATAAATCTAAATTTTAACGCTTATAGAGATTCTCCAAATAACGACAAAATATTAAAAAATGTTAATAGCTTCATTAACAATGGCTGGCCCAATAAATGTAAAGATGCTCTAATACAACCTTTCTTAGTTAAGAGGTTTGATCTATTTATCAGGGACGATTGCATATTTTGGAATCAAAGATTGGTTATATCGACACGTTTACAAAATAAATTTTAAAAAGAATTACATATTAAACACACGGGGGCTGTGCGATTAAAAAATCTATTTCGCGAATATTTTTGGTTTAAAAACTTGATAAAGGGATAGAGATAATTGGAAAAAATTGTAAAACTTTTTTATGCAAATAACCCTCCAAAGGCACAAATTTCACCTTGGCCAAAACCCAATGGTCAATGGGAAAGAGTTCATGTGGACTTCTGTGAAATTGGTAACAAATCATTTTTAGTAATAATTAATGCTTTTACTAAATGACCAGAAGTTTTTGAAATGGTTAATATAAACTCGACATTGACTATTAACATTTTAAAAAGACTTTTGCATTTGGTTTGCCTTTAGTACTTGTATCAGATAATGGTCGGTTGCTTATATCAAACGATTTAAAAAAATTGTCAGATAATAACGTAAGGCATATAACCAGTCTCTTTGTTTCCTCCGGCCCGGCCTCAAATGGACCAGTTAAAAACAGCGTTAAAACTTTTAAAAATTCTTTAAAAAGGCTATTTATAGTGCTGCAGGCACATACTTAAATTTACCCATAATAATATGTAGATTTTTGTTTGACTACAGAATTACACCACATACGATATCTAGGGTTAGTTCGGCGAAGTTAATGTTCGGTAGGAATTTAAGAACGCGATTTTCCTCTGTTTTGCTAGAAAATAGTAACAAAAACAATAAAGATACATACACAGAACTTTGCAAAAAGGTGGAAGGTTAGCAAAATAAACAAATTAATTGTAATAAAACATTAGTTTTAATTTAGGGAAACATATATTGTAAAAAATTATAAATTTCCTAGGAAGCCTAGTCTTAATAAGGGTAAAGTAGGTAAAAAAATTGGAAAGTGTACATATTTAGTAGAAGTTGTATCAGATAATGGTCGGTCGCTTATATCAAACGATTTAAAAAAATTGTCAGATAATAAGGTAAGGCATATAACCAGTCCTTTGTTTCCTCCGGCCTCAAATGGACCAGTTAAAAAGAGCGTTAAAACTTTGAAAAATTCTTTAAAAAAGACTATTTATAGTGCTGCAGGCACATACTTAAATTTACCCATAATAATATGTAGATTTTTGTTTGACTACAGAAATACACCACATACGATAACTAGGGTTAGTTCGGCGAAGTTAATGTTCGGTAGGAATATAAGAACGCGATTTTTCTCTGTTTTGCTTGAAAATAGTAACAAAAACACTAAAGATACATACACAGAACTTTGCAAAAAGGTGGAAGGTTAGCAAAATAAACAAATTAATTGTAATAAAACATTAGTTTTAATTTAGGGAAACATGTATTGTATAAAAATTATAAATTTCCCAGGAAGCCTAGTTTTAATAAGGGTAAAATAGGTAAAAAATTAGAAAGTGTACATATTAAGTAGAAGTAACAGAACTCGCAAAAACATGAAAGAGACATGCAAAACAAATTAAAAAGTTTGGCACATCTTTTCCAGTAATGTCATCTATCCCAATTTGCAGCTCTAAACCTTCAAACAATCATAATTTAGAAATCTCAAAGGACAGTGGCTCAGAAGTGGTAAATGACAATAGTTAAGAAGTGGAAACAAGGCAAAATACAAATTTAGGCAGTCCTGGTTAATCTGTTCAATATAACCACACATCTAAAATTGACCCAAAAAAATGTAAACCTTTTAGATAGATTAGTTTCTAGTTAGATAAGGTTAAAAGTATATTGTAATTTTGTTATAGTCAAGGATAAAGCATAGTGTAAATATAATAAATAAATAAATAAAGGTAGTTAATATTGTAGATTTAATTTTAAATTTTAAAAGACCTTTACGATTTACGTTACGTTACGAAGTATATCTTGTAAATATAGGTAATTAATGTCAATTAAATTTTGGAAATTTAAAACACGTTCACCATTTTGTAAAGAAGTATAATTTCTAAAAAGTATATTGATATTTCTTTTCTCTAAGGATTTGTTTTTGAATTTTTTTAAGGGGAGAATGATGTAATATATTTAATTAGTTTAGTAGTGTAGTGTATACATTGTATTGTGTAGTGTAGTCGCAATTATATATGCGAACCACCTGTAACCTGTACATTCACTCTCTTCTACTCTTGGCTTAGTAATAAACAGTTTGCAAAAATTTTATACGACGCTAAAAATTGTACTGTTATTTAGTAAGATAAGAACAATTTGTGGTAAAATCTCCTAATAAAAATAAAATTTTATCTTACTTTTAATACTCATTATAAGGCTATTTGATTCATAATTTAATCCAGTTAATAAGTTTGTTCGCTCCTCGATGGTTATGGGCATAAACAAAAATGGCGTTGTATCGCTTATACTAACTCCTGCAAAAACATAAATACCAAATTTTCTGCTATCAAATAATTTGAAAATAAACGATTCTGAGTATTCTGTTTGACTTGGCATGTTCTAAAAATATTGGCTTATTAGACCATTTTAAGGTATACAGGGTGTTTCAGAACTATGGGATCAAACTTCTGGGGGTTATTTAGTGCAACAGTAGAAAACTTTTAACTATAGAGATCCATGTCTGGAAAAGCGTTACTACGGCACTACGGCACTACGGCTCTAAAATCCGTTAAAATTTAGAAAGACGATGAACTACTTAAAATGTCATTCGTTTTCGAGTTACAAACCGCCAAAGTTCAATTTTTATTTTAGTTTTTTCGCCATATTGCATTTATTTTTTAACCAATCCAGTTGATATTTGACACACAAATCGAGCTTTGCAGATTCTAAAATTTTAAAACAAAAGTACTTTTTTAAATACCGCCAGAGGGCACTTTACCTAAAACTTAAAATTTATTTACATCATAACTTTTTATTTTGACAGATATCGCAAAGCTGGGGACGCCATTTTATAGACAATCAATAACTTAAACAATAAGGTACTCCCTATTAAAGTCGATAAACCTCACCGTTTAGACACCAATAGACATCAAAATTTTCATCAATTTATATCAAATTACCTTCATACATACAAGGTGTCCAGTATCTCAACCGACAAACTTTACGGGGCGATTCTACAACAGAAAATAAGAAAAAACGTTATATAAACATATGTCCTAAACGTCTTAGTTTTTGAACTACGGTGTGTTAAATATTAAAAAAAACCTTCTTTTTAAATTTCGTTTGAAGAATCGTCTTTCTAAATTTTAACGGGTTTTAGGGCCGTAGTGACACTTTTCCGGACATGGATCCCTATACTTAAATGTTTTCTACTGTTGCACTGAGTAGCCCTTAAACGTTTGATCCCATAGTTCTGAAACACCCTGTAATATAATGACTTCTTCAAGGTACGGCTTTTTCTCCGTATTAAATTATAATATATAATAAATTTATAAGAAAAAATACGAATTTAAACCTTTTATATATGCTTTTAAAATAATTTGTCCTTTAATTCTTACTATTACAAGGTAAACAAAACTTACCACATTTATGCTGGTTACATAATTGGTGAAGTTGGGACACTTTTTTGCGTTTTCGATTGTGTCAGAATTAATTATTTTGTTTGCACAAGAGAATGTAATTCTAGGTCTGTTAATTTTTGTAAGGTTAACGTTCTTCAAATTTCTAACACCCCAAAACATAATTTCAATTTTATAAGGTACTAGGTTAGGCTTAATATGAACTGGTATGGCCACTATTTGTTCTTCTTCTGGAACTTTAGTTGTTTGAGTAATCTTAAATAATAAAATTTTAAACAGTTAATTTTTTGAGGAAATATCTTAAATAAGTTTAACAATAAAAACTAATTATACAGTTCAGGATATGTCTTGCAAGAAGACAAGTGCAGGAGAATTTTGGACTTTTATAACAGCATTTTGAGAAAACTGGTCGCATGATCCAAAACTAAGAAATACAAAATTTAACCCCAATTGGTTATATACAAGGTGGGTTATAACTAGAATTTTAAAAAGTGAAAAAAAGTAAAATACTTTTATTATTAAAAGTAGGACAATATTGTATAAATAAATTTTGTACAGACAGTTTATTGTAAAAATGTAAAGCTAAAGGAATAAAGTTAAAAAATGTTTTTTTAATTTTTTTTACATTTCGCATCAACACTTTTTAAAATACTCGGCTTGTGGTAGCGATTTTTAAAAAGTCTTTGCAATATTCTTTTTTTATTATTATTATAATCCCTCTTGCCCAATATTTAAAGTTTTAATGCCTAATTAAAAAAGACAATCACTGGTTATTTGTTTTATGCCTTACTTTTATATGTTAATATAAAATTTTATTTTCTATAACATTAACAATTACACAATTGTTCTATTTGTGAAAATAAAAGTACTTTACCCTTTGGCATTTTTATATTTTAAAGTTATAACTTGTCCTGTACAATTCTAATTAAAGTAACATTTTGTATTTTTAGATCTGGAATGTGCCACGAGTTTTAAAATTTTGTTTTAGAATCTAAAAACTCTTGGTTTATTGGTCCTGCAAAGTAAAACTTTGTAAAAAACCTAGTTTATTATAAGCTAATACATTTCGCTAAGAAAATTTTTGTAAAGGTCATAGTTTTCTTGTCATTTGTTATGGTGCTCTTTTACGTATTTAATGCTCTTAAAAATATTATACTTTAAAAATACGAATAAAAATTAAGGCATTAAGAACCAGATCACACCATTTCACGAAATTAAAAATCAAGCTTTAACCCCTATTTTCAACGGCAAAAATTTTATTTATCAGAGCCTGTCTGAACGACTAATTAATATAAGATGGTGGTAGTCCATTTACTCCACTTCGGCCCTGATAAATTGATAAAAGTTTTATGCCATTAAAAATAAATTTTGAACCTTTATTTTTGATTTGTAGGATGGTCCGAACTAGTTCTTAAGGCCTCAATTTAACTAAAAGCTTATAATAGAGGTGAAATAAACATATTACCCAGGTTAGTTGTTTATCAATCAGACCTGGATTTCCAAATTTAAAAAAAGTGATAGCCTATGATCCGAATAGAAAGCGACCTGTACCCATTCGTTTAGCGGATAAAAACTATTTTATATTAAATACAGTATATAAACAAAGGTATTGCTAAAGGTTCGTCAAAAAATATATATATTTGGGGGTATATTTAAATAAAAAATATTCTCAAAGTTTTTGACACACCCTGTATAATGGCATTTTTATTTTTTTTTAAATTTACATGACAGTAATACCATATCGTATTTTTTTTTTTCAATTTTATAAAGCCATAAAATTGTTTTAAATTTAAAATTTTTAAATAGTATATTGTGTAACAAGTTTTGAAAAGGCTCTTTGCACACGGGTGTGATAGTTTATCGGCACGAGCCGTAGGTAAGTGCCGTAAGTCAAACGAGTGTGCAGTGAAGCGATTTCAAACGTGTTACCACACTATACATTTCTATTCGACTGCACATAACAAATACAACCACAGAAAAATATTTTTTTGTTAAATTATTTAATTTTTCAATAATATTATTGAATTAAAATAATAATTAAACAAGTTTATATAAATTAGTGAAATTAAATAAAAAGGTAAAAAAATAATTAGGTTTCAGAAATAAGTTAAATCTGTCCCTAAGCTTATTGAGATATATTGCAGCTTTTGGTCAGCTAAAACCAAGGTAATAAAATAAAACAACAAAAACCTTTAATTATTAGGAAAACAGGTCAAGCTTATTCTATCATTAAGAAAAGTCTAAGCAAACAGACTTAGTTAATTATAATATTAATAATTAAAAACATACTTTTCGTTGTATAAAAACAAATTTATAATTACCTCGGTAAGCTCAAATCCCGCTAGTATTTCTGCAAGTACTTCTTCCTCGCGGTAAAGACAAAAAAATGTTAAAGCTGGATTCTTTTCTTCTTCAGTGGTATTTAGATTTGTGTTAAAATTTAATGTGCGATCCAAAAAATTAACTTTTGGTACCATAATGTCTCTTCCAATGAACTCGGTACGAAACTGAAAATTATTTACAATTTTTATACCCCTTTATCAACTCATATATTAAGTTTCTTTTTAAACAGTCAAGTCCAGGCACTGACTAAGAGTACATTACTGGATGTTTTCTAAGCACGGTACGATACTTAAGGGGTGATTTCTTATGACTTTTATTAAAAAAGTTCCTATAAATATATGTCAGGACTAGCTTTATCCCTGAGGTACAGGGCATTTAAAAAAGTCGATATTTTCTAATATCCCAAAACCTCGGAGGGCAATAACACTATAATTATTTAAAAATGTACGCCACTGACTTTTTACAAAGGTTTAATATATTTTTCGATTAAGAAATTAAAAAGGCAACTTTTTAGTCTCTCGTATTTTTTTAGTATCTAGTTTGGCTTTTCAGGTAGAATATCAAATCCATTTTAATTTCACCTAAAAAGTACTTATAGACAACATGGTAAAAAGACAAAAATAAAAAATTAACAATTATTTTTCCTTGAATAAATAAGCACTGTTTTTCACTGAAAACTGTTCATTTTTTTTTAAGTTTACTAAGGTCAAAATTCTTATACTGTTTAAATTTGAATTATATTTTATACTGTTTATGAATATTATTTAAGTTGGCTTTATTTTTTTTCTCGAAAACACAAGCAAGATACGACGAAAATACATAAAACTAAAAAGTTGCATTTTCAATTGCCTTATCGAAAAAAATGGTGGTGAACTTTATTTCTTAATAATATTTTCTGTCGTGCACTACTAAGAGCTCTATTAGCGCCTTATTACTTTTAATAAATGTACCAAATTTTTTCCAAATTAAACAAAAATTTGGCAAAATTTTGATAAGAATGGTAAACATTATTAACCTAAAATTTTAAATTATTTTTGTGAAATTTTTATTACCAAACATATTATGCAACAAAGTGTTTTTTTATGAATTGTATCGTTTGGGAAATACTCAAAAGATCAAATTTGTTTCTAATTCTATTAGAATTTTAAATATTATTTTTATTTTAGAAAAGTAATGGCGCACCATTTTTTTATATTTGTATATTCTATACAAATATGGTACGTACGCCGCTGAATACTTTTTAAATTTCACATTGTGCTTAAAAGCAATGTACCAAATACCAATTAAATATTTAAAGTGATTTAAAAATTACGATAAAAAAATATATTTTTTTCTTAGAAATTTAACACCTTGTATCTCTGAAATGAAAAGTTTCAGGACATATGGTCGGCAAATTTACAAAGTGGCGTATCTGAAAAATAGGGAAATTGACAGGAGCCGATATTAGGGCTTAAAATTGCTCTCAATATTACGAATTTGAAAGAAAATAAGTCGCCTAAAAAATACCCAAAAAGAACTCTTCTGAAATTAAGAAAAATCAGATACTTCACTTCGTGATATTGAGGACGATAAGATTATATAGAAAAGTAGGGCTTATTTTTTAACGTAGAGTATACCATTAAAATTTGGTGAAATTATTTTGAAACACCCTGAACTGTTTACACTCATTTCTAATATTTACAGTTAGGTTTTTATGCCCCTGTTAAAACTTACTGGGTCTTCATCAAACATTTGGACCAAGATAGTCGGAGGATTTTGTTGAATATGTTCTTTACTTCCATAGAGATACATGTTATAAAATGTTAATGTTTGATCCCATAATGGAACCAAAACATTTTTTTCACCTAAAAATGTGTTTTAAATGTGTTTTGAAGTATTTTCAAGTTTAAAGCAATTATTTATATTGATTTTATATACACTTTGTGCCAGTCAAAATTACAACACGCCATTTTTCCAAATGCACGAAAAAAGACACTTTTAAGCATAACAATATTTGCTTTGCCTTTCATCGCCACGTCATTTTATTAATTTTAATCATACAAGATTGTAACCTGTAGAATATTCATTTCACTTTTTTTCAAATGCTTTTTAAACTGCCATGTAAAATTAAATTTTTTAAATAATTGTACAAATTAAAAAACAACAAAACATTTCTTATATATTTTAGTCATGTTATTTTAAATTTATTGGTGACCTAGATACGCACCATCGTTCCAAAAAAAACTGGGACAACAGAATCTAGTTTTATCTCTTGATCTATTAGAATATAAGGTTTTGATGTGAACAAAGCATTGTAATTTTGTGAGAGCCACGTCAAAAAATTTCAAAACTAGAAAAGCGATTTTTTTATAGGCTAGGAGACACTTTTTACTTGGATTTTTAAGGCTTTTATATCACGATGGTACCTCCATGCTCGAACAAAAGTATACAACAGATAAACTTAATTTTTTGCCACACCAAAGTGATGCGCTTACGTTTTGGTAGATACTTATTTTCGTTAAGTACTGGTTTCACGGACCTAGGTTTGCTAAACTTTTTGCATTGTCGAGCAGAGGGCGTGAGGGACAGCTACTACGTTTATTAGCCATTGCGACTTCCTAATGGATTTTTTGGAGTTTTATGAGAACCATATAGTTTGAGACCGGTTAGCAGTTGAAGATCTCATGTTCTAAAGGAAAGACCCTTGGTGAAAATATGCATCTTAAGATTGGACAGTGTTCGACAGATGCAACATTATAGTGCAAAGAAAATTATAGGCAGTAAGGAGTTTAAACTGTTTTATGTTTGTACAATAGATTCTTTTTTAATTTTATTTTATAATAAACAAGTCTTACCTGAGTTTCTTTTGACTCTTTACCCCAAGACACTTCTACAAAAGCATCAACTAGTCCACTTTCATCAAAGCCAGGTTGAACTTCGCCCTCAAAAAGGTAAGCCTTACCCTCAAATAGCTAAAATTATAATATTGTTTAAATAAATATAAAAGTTTCTTATACCAGATAAAACATATTTATGTAAATTTGCAAATATAATTATTTATAACATCGCCTTTTAGATTTTAGAACTACCCAAACGACTGAATGACTTAGACGGGCTGCACACAAACGACTTTTAATAGGACAGACTTTCTAAAGGTTTACTGATTTATGACACGTTTGACGTGACGTCCGATCAAAGATCGGATCGGATGTATGCGTCGCGGACATAAAAACCTATGATCAGTTTACCTTTATACAATCGTATCCGAGAATCGTGTCCGATCGTAAGATTAAAAAGTAGGATGTTTGCGGCAAGCCTTATTCTCGCCGCGATGATAATCTTACTTACCTGTAATTGCAGTCCCGGTAAATGACTCCATCTGCTAGACATTTTATAAGTTTAAAAAATCCATGTCCACTTTACAGACATACTATTTAAAATTATTTTAGGAAAGAATAACACAGAAAAATAATATCTATTTCACTATAAATATATATAATTAATTTTTTTATAAATTTTCGGACTAACATCGAATAATAACCCACCTGCCAGAATACTTTAGAATTTCGTTTTCGTGGAGGATAAAAGAGTAATTCTAATTATGTAGAAGGTCGTAATGTAAAATTTTAGGTAAAGAATTTCTTTGATTAATTATATTTGGTTTTTTAATGTGTAAAATATAATAATATATGATTTTTATTATGATACAAATTATTTTTAAAAAATGTGTGATTATAGTACTACAACAATAATTCATTAATTGTCCTTAAAAAAATTAAAAGAGATTTTTGTGTCGTACTCTTTAGTGTTGTAAAAATTTGTTCATAACAAATAAAAGTGGGTCATATTTAAAAAGTAGTTTAGTTATAGTGTTACACAAGTTTATACTACCAATCAAGTCATTAATATAATAGTATTTATTTTTAGGACGAGATTTAACTAGAAGGCGACCTTCACCCAAAACTGTTTTATGTTAAAAATAGTATTTAAACAAAGGTATCGTCATAGGGTTGCCTTCAAAAATATGGTCACAGCTATATTTATTCTAAAAAAAACCCTTAAAATTTTTCACACCTTGTATAATGGCACCCCTAATTTTTTAATACATATTATAGCTAGTTATTAAAATACACATTAATAAGATAAATAAGAATATACAGAGTGTCCATGAAAGTTTTTTAAAGCTTAAATCTTAAAATATTTCCACAGCTTTATTTATAAAATAAAAAAATACTGATATATTAGTACTGTCATGTAGAATAAAAAAAATGTATTTCTGTGTAGTATTTGGTCATAGCTTTGGCCATATTTTTTTAACCAACCCTATAGCGATACATTTGTGTAAATACAAACTTAATTTTAAAAGAGTTTTTTTCTGGTTAAGAAATAGCTAAAGGTTGCTTCTTATTATGACCTTAGATTATTATTGGTATCTTAATAAAATTTACATACAGAAGAGTATAAACCCCGAACTACACATGGTATAATACAGGAGTATTTTTTTAAAAACTTACGTGCTTTTCCTCGGCTATTAATAATCTTCCTTCATATTTAAATCCACTTGGAAAAAAATTGATACATTCTTGCTTTTGTTTTTCTAAACCTAACCAAAAAGTACTTCCACCTTGCAGACAATATTGTTTTTCTCTTTAGTCTTAAAACGTAAACATTTGCTTGCTTATAGTATGGTCTCGTTAGGGTTTATCCGCAAAACAAAGTAAATTTATTAAATGTATACAAAACCTGTCGGATTGTATTGTTGATAACGTACAGTAAAAATATGCCCGTTAAAGTTCGTTAATTTTAATTTAACATATACTGCATGGTTCCTTAGGTGTGCAATAAACTAAAACTTTTTATTTGCAATTTTTATTTAAATTTTATTTTGTACACTGTATCTTTGGGAGTTATTATCAACTTTTTAACTATTAACATTACGAAAAAAGTGTCTTATCATAAAAATTCCTGCTTGATGAGAAAATGCGTTTTCACGAAAATATTTGTTGGTTGGATGTACAGAGTGGCCTAAAAATGACTTGTTCCCAAATTAAGAATTATGAAGGGAGGAATAACTGGTGCTGTGTTTATAAGAAAGTGTTTCCTGTTGGTCGCTTAATCCGAGGTACTGCGGATGATTAATTTGTATACATGGATAACAACGCACGCCTCATCATAAAGCTGCGTTCAGACTTGCAACAATTCGCTAAACATCCGTCCAAACAAACCAACCTATTTGCGCGCTCCTTTGATGCAAAAAACTGACAAGCTCTGAATCACTGCGGAATCACTCCCCAAGCCCTTGGAACGACGTGAATTCCGTTCACGTCCACGGTCGCGCTATGTGGTGCTATGTAGCGCGCTATTCGGCGCAGAGAATTGTTGCAAGTCTGGACGCAGGATAAGCAGCAGTGCTTTATTTTCTTAAACAGGGGGTAAACAGGTTACGCTAATTCTCACATGAACCCGGCGAACTTCGTAGGTAATCGGAGCTCGTCAGTATAGCTGTCGTTAAACTAAAAGCCAATTGGCAGGCAACCCACAATAGTTACAATTTTCTTGACGATATGGTGAAGGTTTAATAAAAATAAAACAAATTAATTTAGGCATGCACTACGTAATACCAAAAATCTATGTGAAATAAATGGTTTGTAATACGTATATTAATGTACGAACCTAACTAACATACAGTATGAATGAAGGACAAAAAACAAACAAACGTAAAAGATATGAAAATGTTATAACAATTTTTGTTTATATTTACAAAATATGTTTAAAAAAGAAAGAAAAGTCGATGATTAAAAATATTCTTTTTCTGTTTTTGGGAAAAACATTTTTTAATTAATATTCATTTTTTGTATAGAGAGCATACCTCAATTATTATTACCTTCGTAGAAGGTATTGAAATAATGTTATGTAATAAAATACGTCATTGAAAAAACTTTTTCAGGTTTTTTAATGAAAAAATTAAATTCCTTTTAGTCCGACATGTAGTTCATGTCGTCTCTTAAAAAAAAGTTACAATAGGAGCTTGAACAGGAAACTATTGGTATAATATTAATATTCCTATGTGGTTATTTTTTTAACTGCAAATGTCTAGGGATTTTTAAAGCCAAGATTAACTTTATTTATTGGTTCTCACTAAATATTGCTATACCGGGTGATGCATCGCCGGGCGGGACATAAGAAATTCCATGTAATTTTTAATGGGGTCAATTATTGGCTCCCCTAATTATTTTAAGAAACAAATTATTGAAATTTATTGAAGAGCATGCAAATCTAAGTTCATGGTAAAAACTTTAGATTTTTCGGTTAACCCGTTTGCTAGTTAGATGCTAATATATTTTTTAAAATTGTTACAATATTATCGCTTTATATTTATAAATAAAAATAAAAATACCAGTTAGCGTGACATAACGTTGTCATTTTGAAATTTAATGCTTTATTGTCTTCGTTTATTATTATCAAAAAATTAACCATGAGTTATACTACTGAAGAAAAAGTATTGATGATTAAATGGTACTATCAAGGAAATAGTTACCAAAAGGTGTCAGACATGTTCGCTGCTCAGTATCCGAATAGACCGATACCCGTAAAATCAACAGTCGATAGGACTATCAAAAAACTTGAGACCAAAGGCACAGTGATAAATAACTGCAGATGTGAAGCTAGGGGGTATTAAAGAAAAGAAAATGTAAGAGATGATAGAGACTTGCACGTGAAAGAAAATGAAGGGAAGGTGAGTACAGGGAAACTTCAGGATATCATAGGAAAAGATCAATCAACAGTGCTCCGGATTTTAAAAAGGCATAAATACATATCAAACAAATATGAAAGACATTAAGACCTAAGGGATGGGGATGAAATACGACGGTAAAAATTTAGTTTTGACATTATGGAAAGGGCAAACATGAACAGGAAATTTTTAAGAAATATTTATTTTACTGATGAGTGCACATTTACGTTAAACAATGAACCCAGTCATTAAAATTACCGATACTGGAGCAAAGAAAACCAACACAGATTTGTTGAAACGAGGACGCAATATCCACAGAAAGTAAATGTTTGGGCGGAGATTTTCGGACAACATATTATTGGACCATTTTTTATTAATCCAAATTTGAATGCAGAATTTTATTTGAAACTACTCGAAGAAATAATTTTACCCGCTTTAAATGATGTATCCAGGAAAAATCAGGAAATTTGGTACCAAATGGATAGCTGCCCGGTATATAATACCCTGGCTGTTCGGGAATATTAACACAATGCTTTTGATGGATTGGCCTACATCACACCATAATTTGACCAGCCAGGTCTCCTGATATTTTGCCAAATGACTTCTTTCTTTGTAGCCATTTAAAAAGCATAATATTCAAGAATAAAAATTACTCAAATCGAGATGAGTTAAAGAATGCAATTTCTGCAGAATGCAATAAAATTTCAATTTACCAGTTAGCCAATGTAAGAAGACAATTTTATGAACGTCTGGGTTGTTGTCTAGTAGTCAATGGAAGAATATTTCTTAAATATTAAGTTTATTTTCAACATATTAATTATTGTTATGATATTAATAATTTATTAAAGCATGTAAATATTACAAATGTCATAAGTTCTTGAAATTTGTTACTCTAGTTTAGTTTAACTTAACTAAATTCATTTGTATAAATACAACTCTAATCTTTTCACTGTACGATTTTTTGATAATAATAAAGCATTTAGTTTTAAAATGACAACGTTATTTCACGCTAACTGGTATTTTTATTGTTGTTCATAAATATGAGGCGATAATAATGTAACAATTTTTAAAAATATATTAGCATCTAACCAGCAAACGAGTTAACCGAAAAATCTAAAGTTTTTACCATAGACGTAGATTTGTATGCTCTTCAATAAACTTCAATAGAATTTTTCTCTAAAATAATTAGGGGAGCCAATAATTGGCCCCATTAAAAATTACATGAGATTTCCTATGTCTCGCCCGGCGATGCATCACCTGGTGTTAATTTCTGCAAGACACCCTAGAAAATATTTTTTACATAAGTCGCACAGTAAATTATTATTTGGAATTTGAGCAACTTCATCCATTTTTACGACGAAAGTAAACACAGGACAATGAAATTACAAAATATCTTAAACTATAATAACTAATACTTTCTTGCAACAATCACAAATTAACACTAAAAATCAAAATGCCAAATTAAGCTAACCGCCGTTAAAACAACGTTTGAGTTTGCTGGTCTTGGTTGTCTTTTACCGCCGAATTGATAGAGAATCGCATCGCCTCGCTGATCAGACCCGATCACATCCGATTACCTACGGAGTTGTGTGAGAATTAGCGTACTCTGGGTATAATAATAAAGATTGTCTTGGCCGACCAATTTCACTTATATGAGTGTCATTAAAAATGCTAGGGACATACTAAAAAGGCGCATTCAAAAAAGAAATAAACCTCCTGTAAAGTTACAAAAATTTAAAGATTTTGTTTGAAAAGAATAAGAGAACATTACGCAGGAGCAGTTAGACTACCTGGTAAGAGTATGCTTAATAAAATACAAGCATGCTTGAAGACCCATAGAGGCAATATTGGATATTAGTTTTACTGAAATATTGTTTTTGATTTCTGTGTTAATTTTAAACGTTACTGCTGATTTTTAATTATTGGACATTAGATAAGTTTTTTTTAATTATTTCCATGACCTTCAATTATAAAAGGTGTATAAGGCATATTATTTGTGATTAAATACACATTACTTAAAAATACATATAAAATAGGCTGTGAAAATATTAAAAATCTAAATATTTTAAACTTTTGCACCCATAATAGGTAAATATTAGAAAGAGTAAGATTTTTAATAGTTTAAGCATATATAGGGTACGCAAGAAATGTATGAAAACCTTGGGAACATTGAAGTAAAGTACCCTTATTTCAAATAATATAACAAAATGGTGAATAGAAATGTTAAAGAGAATCAAAATTATGTCCAAATACCAATATTTTTACTTTCTTCAGGTGCTCATCCAATATTTCGTTTATATATAAATTAATCCTAAAATTTGAAAACATTTTAACACATTTATTTAAAAAATTACCTTACTAATGCAAAATACCAAAAAGTTTAAGAAAGCAAAATGTTAAGTAATGGATAGGCAATCAAAATATTTGAATTAAAAAATTTTAACGTTCGATAAAAAATTTTGAAGAGGTAAAAGAGGTCAAAAATAACACCGTGTTAAAATTTAAAATATCATATAAGTATTTTTGCATAACTGTCGCAGTAAGCTTTGTGCCAAAGTAAGGTTAAATATATTTAGTAATAGTCTATATTTAAAAAAATATGTATATTTTAATAAATTAACCTCCTAATGCACCTCATTACCAATACAAATTATCTGGTTTTATACACATTTATTTAAAGTAATTGTTACTTTGAGGTTTTTGTTTTTAATAAACTAACATGAACATACCATTATGGTCTTAAAACGAAACCGCCGACCATAGGAAATACGTATATTTAGTCCCTTCTACCAAGCTGCTCTGTACAGTCCCATAATTTCTTTCTGTAAAGAGCATGTTGAAACTGTCCGACTTTCCTCCGTATCAAGCAAGACTAAGCGAATTCGCTTTTTGTCGGACGGTTACATGGCTCAGACGGAACAACTCACACGCCACCTCGAATATTGCCTATGCTTTAACATACTATTTAATTTCCTATAGTCAGCGGTGTCGTTTCCAGACCTATATCTTTTTTTTACTTAAAAATATTTACCATAAATAGCATAGTTCTTAGTTTTCCACAGTACTCGCCCATTTCTTCAGGTACTTGAGAAAACACAATTTCTCGTGCGGGAATTCTAATACATGCTATTTTTTTATTTAGGCTGGTCATCCATAGAAACACATCTGGCCAACATGCTTGAGCCTACTCCAAAATATAATCAAAATATCACATTATTATATATATTTTTTAATTTTGCTTGGTTACTTAATTTAATAACTGTAATATTTATACAGCGCTTGATGAGAAAATACATTTCCAGAAAAATATTTGTATGTTGGATGTACAGGGTGTCCTAAAAAAACTTGTTTCAAAATTAGGATACAAGTTGTTTCCTAACTACGGTATAAAACTTTAAGGGGTGATTTTTTAGTTCATTTGTAAAGAAAAAATCCTATAAACATATGCTCGGAGTTGTTTCGTTGCTAAGGGACAAGGCGTTATTTATAAAAGGTCGGTATCTTATACATATCTTAAATACGAAGCCAGAAACAAAAAAATGTATGACAAGAAAAGGTTGCATTTTTAGTTGCTTTATAGAAAAAATATAAAAACCACTCAAAAAGCCAGTTGCGTACATTTTTCTCTTAATAATATTGGCTGTTGTACTACTGGCCCAATAAAGTCAATATAGTTAAATCCTTACAAACGCTTTATTACATCAAACAAACGTACTACATTTCAACCAAATCGGTAGGTATTATTTTAAATATATTTAACGACCTATATCTCAGAAACGAAGCAACTTCGGACATAGGTTTATAGGAAATTTTCTTTATAAAATGACACAAAAATTACCCTTTAAAATTTCATACCGTAGTTAAAAAATCCCCTGTATATTAGTTTGGAAACAAGTCTATTTAACCCACCCTGTACAGGGTGTTTCAAATTCGACGCTATTTATAGGAAACTCATGTTTCTATATGTTTTACAAAAAAACTGACTTCCATTTGCGGGGCTCACATTTTAGGCCAGACTTACCGGTGAAAACAGAAATTGGTTATATTCCGTCGTTAACTCGCTACGTGTTTTCTAATTTCTTGGGTTTTCTTTTAATCCTTCATCACTTTTTTATTTTTAAAGATTTTTTAACTTTGTAAAAACTTTTCCACAGCAACTTTGTATGCAGAGTGCAGAAATAGTTTTTATTTTTTTGTAAGGTTGCGCATTTTTGACATATTTACTTATTTTGGAAATTTTAAAAGGAACGCCCTGTATATTTTTCAGTATTTAAATGCTTAAAAAATTACCTTTTTAAAAATGTCTCACACTTATTATTGATATTGGTTGAAAAGTGGGCCATGAAAAAAAATAATCCATTTTCTTTAAACCATCTTAATAAAACGTTTGTATTTTATTGGCTGTTTGTAATTTATTAACGTAAATAAAGGTAAATCATAATCTTATTTTAACAGTAAACGAATTTATTGTGTTGATGTTTTACCCTAAGAACTTTTCAATTAGTAGTAATACGTTGTTATTTAATATAACAAATGAAAATTATTTTTACGAATGCAGGAAATAAAAGATTACCATGAGAAACAAATGCAAGCTAAATTTAAGGCTTTGTTCAATCACGATGGCAGTGCCTTTTGACAGGAAGCTTACATCTGTTTTCCATGGCAATCTCTTTTCTACCTGTATACAAAAAGTAAATGTTGTTTTTTATAAAAATACTAACGTAATATTAAAACCTAATTAAAAAGTTTTTAGGGCAAAATATCAACAGAACAAATTAGTTTATTGTTAAAATAAAATTATTGTTTACCATAATTTACGTTATTAAATTATTATTAAAAATAAGTTTTCGGCATAAGAGATAATAAAATACAAATTTTTATCGAAATGGTTTAAAAAAAACATGATAATTTTTTCATGGCCTTCTTTTCAACGATAAAAAAATATAAAGCAATGTTCCATTTAAAATTTCCAATAAAGAGTAAATATGTCAAAAATGCGTAACTAACAAATAAATAAAAACATTACTGCACTCTGCATAAAAAGTTGCTGTAAAAATGTTTTTTAATAAAAAAGTTATGTGGGATTAAAGAAAACGCAAGAAATTAAGAAACACGCTGTAGCGAGTAAACGACGCAAGATGGCGAATTGTGGTTTTAACCAGTAAGTTTATCTTAAAATTTGAACCTTGCAAACGGGGGTTAGTTTTTGTGTAAAACATACAGAAACATAAGTTTACTATAAAATGCGTGGATTTTGAACCACCCTGTACATCCAACATACAATTATTTCTGTGAAAATGTAATTTCTCATCAATCTGGCTTTTTATGAAAAGGACTTTTTTGGTAAACTTGATAATAATAAAGTTATCCATTTGGTAAGAACTTTCGAAGACACGTTGTTAAAGTGACTAGCAAAAAGTTCGCAAAAATGCTTTTTAAAGAAAATAACGTTTTTTTCTGACGAAAAAGCCTGTATGTTTATAAGATTAAAATATCCTAATGTTGAATTAAAGCCATTTTTTTGTGTTAACACTGTTCAATACATTTTAAAAACAGTTTAATACCTATTTCTATCTAACATCATATTTATATTGTCATTTCAAATGCGGTTGAACCACTTCGATGAATACGGTTAACACAAAAAAATTACTTTAATCACAAAATATCGAAGAAAAAGCAAGCATTTTAAAAAGTAAATTTACCATTTAGTAAAATGTCCCATATTTCTTTTATCAAACGAGCCTACTCTAACAAAGCTGCATTTGTCTAACTTAAAATATACATATTTTTTTGTTATTATTATTTTTTTCACTACCAGAACAAATTATAGTAGATTTCGTTAAAACACTCGGCAAAACAATGCCTAATTTCTAAAATGATGCTCAGTATTTTATAAAATAAAATGCTTTAAAATATGTAGAAATACAAATACAAGCCCAAAGTTAAATGTGCATGGAATGCTCTTTATAAGCAACTGTTTAGTTCCCCTACTACAGCACATTCAATTTTAATCCCATATGTTGCAAAATTTTTACCGGCCACTCTATACCTTTGTTTTTTTTTTGGCATTGTTAGGTTAAATAATAATAAATAAATTGTTATTTTAAAATTTACTTATTATTTAAAATACGGAGAAATTGTAAAATTTGGGAAAAATAAACAAAATATAAAAACAATAATATGTTATTTACATATTTAATTGTCAATTAAATTTTATTTTATTTAAATTATATTTTATTTTCAGTACCTTTATTTAAAGTCAAAAATTAAATATGCTACAAAAAAAGGTTTTGCTCTTGGAGAATGATATTTATTTTTTTATATATTTTTTTTTTAGCAATAAGCATATAATAAAGAGAAGGAGTCTAGAACATCTTAGAGTAACGTTTTGGTGTGGCTGTTTTGGCGTAACTATTTTGGCGTCACCATGTGGATGTGGAGTCATTTTAGCGTCTAAATAACCCTTAATATATTTTAATTTAAAAATCGTATTCCTGACAATGTAACTTATATTATAACTAACCAGAAGAAATCAGCCAACAAGAGTCCGGAAATATTCTAATTTGGAATCTAAACCTCATAATTCTTGAGTTAGTAATTACAACAGGAAAACAAAATAATAGTTCTCAAATATTCTTTTACAATACCGGTCTCCAATATGAATTAAAATTAACTTAGAAGCCAAAACGGTCGAGGTTCAAACGTCCCATCCTGATAAAAACGGTACCTACATCTAAAACAAGTGACTCAACTTTCTTCTGAATATCTTCCAGTTTACGAAATAAGAGCTTTTTGACTTATTATCTTGCATCGACATAATCCTGTCCAAAATTCGATTCTGCAAAAAAAAAACAAACATAATAGAAATAGAGTATTACGAGTATTTTAATTTACCTGTTAATAGTTAAACTAGTTATTTTAATAAACAAATTTCAAATAAACATAAAAAATATACGCTTTTTATTAATAATTTATTGTTAGTTGATATTTACCATAGTTTTTAAACACATACTTGTTCTTTCCTTATCTAAAACTGTTCCATACACAAAATTATAGTTTGTTGATACAATTTCTACGTATTTTCTTCCACTACTTAATACAGCATCACATGCTTCCCTTAGCTTTTCTTCAATTATATGTGAATATGATGCACTGTGTTTCATAAACATTTTTTCAATTTCATTTAATCTTGATTTCTACAAATTATTTAAGTGTAATATTTTTACAGCGTGTCTACGTAAGTTGGCGGCATATGGAAAGCTTTTTTATTATTAATTAAAAAAAAAAGTTATTCTTTATAAAAAGTTTTGCATGGTCCAAAACCTAAATGCAATTATCAGATATCAAATTGTGTCAGTCATGTACGAGGTTTGTGCAAAAATGTAATTTTTCCTCAGGAGTAAAGTCCCTATATTTTTGCTAAAACGCAATTTTTTATAAAAGAAAAAATATTGAAAATTAAAAACTACTTTCAAATATGCAATTTTGTTTATTTCCAAAAAAAATTGTTTTTTTTTTCTGCGAAAATCAACAAAATTTAAGTTTGTACATTAGTGCACTATATTTTATGATTATAAATGTCATAGGACAGTTTTAAATAAACTTTTAAAATTAATTTTTATAAAAACAAGAAGAATGTACAAGGTATTCCATTAATGAGGAAAAAATTGAATAATTTTTACTTTTTCCATATTTTTTAATAAATTCCCATAGCCCATCGATGTATTTTAGCTCGGGAAATTAAAAATAGTATTAAAAAACAATTGCATAAAAACAAAAGAATTATGCTATCAATGTTGCATTATTTAAATTAAACACCATATTTTTTATTATTCTTTTCAATTCTTTGCTTAATTCTAAGTATTTTTTAGTAAAAGTTTTATATGTTTGTCTTTAACTGTTTTTGTGTTATCGACGCTTAAAGAGTCATATTTTCGGCTAATACCATTTATTTAAATACATTGAATATATCAATACACAATAAAGGTAATACAGGTGATTACTTAATACTTCAAAGTCAGTAATTTTTTTCCTATTGGTGAATTTTAATACTTGTTTTTCAAAATAAATCATTCGTTAAATGAAAAACTACAGATAGTAACGCTATACTACAAGTGTGGAAAAAATGCCATGGAAGCAAAACAAAGATACATTGATAACTTTCAAATAAATAAAACTATTTACTTTGGAGTATCAGGTAATCACCTGCATAACCTGTATTTCCTATTGGGATATTTAAATGAATAAGCCAAAAATGTGACCTTTTAGGCGTCAATATCTCAAAAACAGTAAAAGATAAACTATGTAGTATCTCCTAATAAAAAACACTTCAAATGGGCCATAGAATCTAAAAATTGAATAACAAATATGGTGTTTCATTTAAAAATACGACATTTATGGCGTAAGTCTTTTGTTTTTCATGCAATTATTTTTTTAATACGATTTTTAAATTCTTCGAGCTAAAATACATCGATTGGCTATCTTGAATTTCTTCAAAAGTATGGGGAAAGTTAAAATATGCCATTTCTTCCCTTAAATGGAATACTCTGTACAATGCACTAATGCAAAAACTAAAATTTTTCGATTTTTGCAGAAATCTTTTTGGAAAAACAAAATTGCATATTTAAAAGTAATTCATTAATTATAAACATCTTTCCTTACATAACAATTTGCGATATTAGCACAAATGCAGGTACTTTACTCTTGAACAAAAATTACATTTTTGGTCAAACCTTGTACATGACTGACACAATTTGATATCTGATAATTGCATTTTAGGTTTTGGACCATGCAGAACTTTTTATAAAGAATAACTTTTTCTCGTAAAATTAATAATAAAAAAGTTTCCCATATGCCTTCAACTTTACGTAGACACACTGTATAATCTTTTCATCTTATTAACACTCCCTATACAGTGTGTCCAAAATTGGTAGGGAATGTATTGGGAAATTGGAAACCATAAGAGATAGAAAGATGGTTAAATGGGGAAAGTTATAGACCATTTAAAAGCTTAATCTAATGCCGTTTTAATGACGGATGTATCTCGTTTGGTTTTTGAGTTATTTTGAAAAAAACTGAAAATGTGCGTGTTTGAAAAAGTGCTGTAGTTTTTTTATTTTAAAATAATTTTTGGAATCTGTAAAAACATTGTTAGGGCAACTTTTTAAGACGAATACATTCATGCATTTTGATTTTAATTTCAACGTTTCGGTTTTAAGATATCATCATCAACTTTTGTTTTTCTTATGGCCGCCATTTTGTTTTTGCACATTTTTAAAGAGCGTTTTTTCCCTTTAAAATGATGTGCAACACTTTATTAAAATGTTTTTGTTTAATGTCAAAAAAGGAAAAAAATATTTTTTGCTAAGTTGGCCATGACTGCATAGGAAAATAGCTTTATAAACAATTGCCATTTGATTCCTAAAAATAAACTATGTTAAAAAACTATTTTTGATTTTTAAAAGCCTATGTACCCAAACAAAGACGGAGATTTACTTTGTTTGTAATGACAGATTAAAATATTTAATAATAATAATATAAAGCTGTACTTTCTACCAAAAATTAGTATATTTACTTTTTTTATATTATTGTGTTTAACTCAACCTATAACAATACAAAAATCAAACTTATCTTCTTTTAATTTGCACTAACAATTGGAAAAAAATATAAATCCTAAGAAAAACTATGCTCTTTACATTCATTACCAACTTACTTGCATATGGAAGTTTTGAAAAACCTCGACCAAAATAGTATCAAGAAAATACCGAAAATCGAAATAGAATTATTCAAAAATATTTTGCCGATAATCCTATATCTTCTACATGAGTTGCAACCAGGGAACTAATAAATATTAATAAAATAATAAAAAAATAATAATTTTGCCAAAAAATAACGCTACAGTTCAAAATGTCCACCGTTTTTCAATGCACTTTTGACACTTCTTTAAAACAGTTCTGGTAACGCGGTTAAGAGTGTTTCTGTTTATACTTAATAGGACATCCCGCAAACGGTCTTCAAGAACTTGTACATTTTCAGGAGGATCAAATTCATATATTTCATTTTTAAATAACCCCATAAATAAAAGTCTAAAGGAGTGATGTCTGGAGACCTGGCAGGCCACCGAGGAGGCCCATTGTTTGAGATAATTCTCTCACCAAAAGTTTCCGATAAAAATGTGTGCACCTCCCTAGAATTGTGAGCGGGACATCCATCTTATTGAAACCACAAATTGTTAAAATCATTTGGTGGAACTACTTCCTAATTGCTGGAATTATTTCGTTTTGCAGCATCTCAGAGATATCTTTGGCCATTCAATGTCTGCTCGTAAATAAAGGCCCAATTAAGTGATTTGCTAAAAAAATATATTATAAAAAAATAAAAATAATAACTAATATGTTAAAAGCCAAATCGAACTTGCAGTCTACGTTGTTCCCGTAATTGGGGATTTTCTACAGCCCAGTAATGGTGGTTATGTTTGTTAAATACGCCACAATTTGTAAAATGACTTTCGTCCGTCCATAAAACTTTTCTAAAAAAATTGGGTTTTCTTCACATTTATTACGATACCAATGGCAAAATTGAAGTCTTCTTAGAAAATCACCCTCATTAAGCCCTTGTACAAGGGTGGGTGGTTTATATGGGCGATAATGGGATATAATTTTAAAACGTGATGTATGGTTGACTTCGGAATGTTAAGTTCGCCGTTTGCAACTCGTGTAGAAGATGTAAGATTATCGGCAAAATATTCTTAAATATTTCTATTTCGAGCTTCATTATTTTTTTGATACTCTTTTGGTCAAGGTTTTTCAAAACTTCCATATGCAAGTAGGTTGGTAGTAAGTATAATAAAGTAGTAATTTTTATCCCAGGTTGATGTCTTTCGGGAAAACTTTCCAAATAATTGTTTGCTGCATTCTCCGCATTTCTGTGATTTTTAATATAAATAACTAACATGTCAAATGTTTCTTCGTTTGAAAAAATTTCCGGCATTTTTGTGGATACGTTTAATACAATTTTCCAATAACACAATAAAATATGTAACTAAATGAGAATATTTGACAACTTCGTCTTAGCAACGACATTTTCGCAATTGTTTCTAGAGGCAGTCATGACCAACTCGACCAAAAAATGGTTTTTAATGTTTTTGACATAAAACAAAAAAATTTTAATTAAGTGTTATACATCATTTTAAAGGGAATAAAACGCTCTTTGAAAATGTAGAAAAAAACAAAATGGCGGCCATAAGAAAAACAAAAGTTGATGATGATATCTTAAAAACCGAAACGTTAAAATTAAAATCTAAATACAGGAATGTATTCCTCTTAAAAAGTTGCCCCAACAATGTTTTTACGGATTCCAAAAATTATTTGAAATAAAAAAACTACAGCACTTTTTCTAACATGCACATTTTTAGTTTTTTCAAAATAACTCAAAAACCAAACAAGATACGGCCGTCATCAAAACCGCATTAAATTAAAGGTTAAATGGTCTATAACTTTCCCCATTTAACCGTCTTTCTATCTCTTCTAGTTTCCAATATCCCAATACATTCCCTACCAATTTTGGACACACTGTATACCACTTCGTATTAAAATATTGTATCTTTACCAGTTCCTTTGATATTTTGTCTAACATATTTGAATTAAACATCCTTTTTCTGAAGTCTGGCCATTTAGACTTTATTCTCAAACATGGTTTTTCCTCGTTATAATTTAAATAATAAAAATGTTTTCCACTTTTAATCGGTTTTTGAGCTAAAATAAATATGCAATATAAATTTTAATTTTTTTGTTTTTTTACTCAAACGTTTCGGGTGTCGGACTGGGCGAACGAGTAATTTTTTTGTCGGACAAGTTTACCCCAATGTTTTACATACAATTTTTAAACATTGTGTGGAAAAGTGGAAGATTTACAGTCACGTAGCCCGCCTAGTCCGATAACCAAAACGTGTGTTTGATTCTTATGGCAAAGATTCAATGTATTAAAAAGTTTCAATGCCGCTCATGGTGACCGCTCGCTGTTTACCGGCTGATTTAATAATGTAATTCCAAGTAAAGTATTTTTTTAACTTCTTTTGTTTTGTCTTTTGGTTTTAGCCATACAGCCAGTCGCAAGACGTAAAGTATTATAAAACGTAGTAAAATTAAAAAAAAACAATAAAAAATTACTGGTTAAAAAAGTTGGCTAGCTTAATAGAAAAAAGGATACCCATTCTGAAGTGTCTAGCAATGTACAAGCGACAACACAATTTATAAAAATCTTACCAACAGTCACATTTGACGGATGACCATCCCCAGTTGCACCCTCTATTTCAGTTTCAGAAGTTATATTACCAAATGTTAATCTAAAACCAATTTGCTTATCATGATATTTCTTAGAGATGCAGTTTACTTCAAAAATTGAGGCAAAAAGAAATGTTTCTTCAAATGAAAATATTTCTTCCTAAAAACCAAAAAAAAAACAAAATTGTTTACTTATATCAATAAGCTTATACAAGGGGTTGTAGAAGGTTAAAGAAAATTTTACGGCAAATTCTGCATCTAATATAAAGAGGATTTTAAATTTTATAATTGCCCAAGAACTCTTTATTTTTAAAATACAGGGTGTCAAATTTGGCAAATTGGTATTAAAAGTTATTTAATTATAATTATTTTGTCCAGTGGCCTGTCAAACGGTAATTAGTTACTACTATACTTTTTTCAATAAAAATGATTACTAGTGTTTTAGTCAGTTTAAAAGAAATTTTAATGATTTTAACTAAAAACCCTTCTTCTACAACAACAAGATGATATAATACTGGTAGGATGTAAAAAAAATGGTTTACTTTAGTCTAAAGTTAATCCTGAAAAATATTCCAGGAGAAACCATCTGATAACCTTAATAGTTGCTTTAAAAAATTTGACACAGTGATTATGGATAATGGAAGAAACGAGTTATAGGTCACAGAATGTCGTCATAACTGACCAGTGGCGTTATTAGGATTGTTTAAAAACACAAGTTTTATCATTACCACATTCAGCTGAAATAAGTGTTATTGGAAGTAGCATTATAAGCAACTAATGAATTTTTTTTTCTGTGAATTTAACAAATAGTGGCAGATATTATAAAATCTTTTAATTTTATGCTTTTTTTCAGACAAATTTAAATTTTGCAATAACAGCTTAGTAAATAGGCATAGCTATATCACAACCTACTTTAATTTAAATAAACACTTGGACTAAAAATTTGTAAAAACAGATTTTACTAAAAAGCACAAAAGATAGGTATAGGCAATCTATACATCATTTGAAAGAGTATTTTATTTTGACAATATGTGACGTAAAAAAATACAGGGTGTTCCATTTAAAATAAGAGAGATATTGCTATTTGACTTTCTAAAACATTAAAATTATTTTTTGATCACCCCGTATAATCTATGATCTCGATATGAGCTACGTATGATAAGGCAGACTTTTTCTAATCCGGTAACAAATTTTAAAGTTTAAAGAGTTTATAGTGTTAAAATAAAATTAATTTAATTGCACCTCTGCATTTTAAAAACAAAATAAAATATCACAAAAATGAAGAAAAATTAGACGCTTGGTACTATCAACAAACTTAAATTATTTTTTCATATAGAATCTAAAACCGTCATAAAATATAGGGTATTCCATTTAAAAAAATATAACTTTGATACGTCACACTTTTTTGAGACACCCTGTATAGAGTAAAACAATTTTATACTGTGGCCTTATCTGACCTGTATATGTTTCAGTATGTATTTGGTATGGTATTTAAATCCCGGTATTTGAATTCAGTGTTTTAGTATTTGAAGACTTGCTTTGGTCCTGTATTCAAATCCTGTTATTTAAATCGCGATAAAGTTGTGTGGTTTTTGGTGAGGATCTTTTTTTAGGTTGGTTTTTCTACTGACTAGTTTAAGTAAGAGACTATTTTGTGGGGATGAGGGCCTATTTTTTGAGTCTTCAAAAAGAGTTGAATATTGAATCCTGGTATTCAAGTACAGCGGTATTCAAATACTTTTTTCCTTTGTAATGAAAACCTTGACATTCAAAAAATTTTTAAACTACGGTGTTCAAGATTTGTATTTAATTTTTTACTATTCTACTCAAATTTGTTAGCTACCAGGCTACCTGCTTGCTGTTTTTCTTTTTGTCAATTAAAAACGTCGACGGCCGATACATTAAACGATTTATTTTTATTATTTATAAGAAGGCTCAAAAATATTAATTTAAAAACATTAGTCATTATATATGCCTTTTTAGAAAGTATTAATTCTTTTAAACATACTTCTTCTAACGGGTTTATTGTGTGTTGAACATTGGCTTTTTGTCCAGCACTTGTGGTAACGGTGTCATCTAATAGTTCCGTTCGCATAGACATTAATAGTGTTCCAGCATAACCTTCTAAAGTTTGTTTTGAGTACATATAGATATAGCTTGGACCAAAGGTAGGAAGAAATCCTAAAAATACAACCTAAATTAAATATAAAAATAAAAGAAAATCTTTTAATCCAGAGGCGTCGCGTAGTCAAATATAGGCGTCGATAAAGTCGTATTAGCGTGGTTCTTTTGTATATCTTAAAAAATTGTATTAGAAAAAGAAAAAAGTAACAACCAAAAAAATAGACTTAAGGTTCAAAACGAAAGAAATTATATCGTTTATATCCAGCTAACTAATTTACTAATTACTTGTCTTTATATACAAGGCCCTTTCACTGCAAGGCTCCTCAGGCCACACCACCTACGCCTAGTTACACCATTGTTCTAATCCAATACAATTAAATATTCTTATACAGTGTGTCTACGTAAGTTGGCGTCATATGGAATACTTTTTTATTAACAATTTTACGAAAAAAATAAAAACTAAAATACAATCATCCAATAATAAATTGTGTCAGTAATATACAAGTGTGGCCAAAAATATAATTTTTGCTTAAAAGTAAAGTACCTGAAGAAGATATTTAAAATTAAAAATTACCTCGAAATATGCAATTTTATTTATTTTTATGAAAAAAAATATATTTTTTTTTTAAATGGACATATGTAAATTAAAGTTTGTACATTAGTGCATTGAATTTTTTTGTGTTGACCACAATGCACTTAAAAAGTTTATTTAAAACAGTCCTATGATATTTATATCCATGAAATGTAGTGCACTAATGCACAAGCCCAAATTTTCACCATTATCGAAAAAATAACTATTTTTTTGTGAATAAACAAAATTGCACATTTAGAAGAAATTTTTAATTTTAAACATTTTTTGCTTAACAGAATTTTTGATATTAGCAAAGATACTGCTACTTTACTCTTAAGCAAAAGCTACATTTTTGCCAGACCTCGTAGATGACCGATACTATTTGATATCTGATGACTGCTTTTTGGTTTCAAATCATACAGATCTTTTTATAAAAATAACTTTTTTTCGTAATTATATAACGCCAACTTACGTAGACACACTGTATGTTAATCCCCTCTTAATACTTTTTTATTTCAAATGTTTCTTTCTAAAGAACATATTTATAACTCATGTAAAAGTTAAACCAATCTCCTTGCTACACAATAAGCACAATGACATTTTTAATAATTCCAATATTTTTTTTTGTACTAGCTGCTTAGTTTTTCAAAAAAAAAACAAAATAAATTACACGTTTTAAGTAAATTAGGTTTCAAAGTAACCTATTTTTTTATTCACAAAGAAAATTGCTTCCTTTTATAACTCTAGACCGGTATAGAAAATACGTGTATTTAATCCCTTCTACCAATCTGCTACGTACTCTTCTACAATTCCTCTTTGCAACGAGCGCGCTCACTCCTTCCGCGGTCTTCGAGTAGTGCGGTTCACGTTTACGTAGAAGTCTACATAGACTTCCCAGGTAGGCGGCTGGGATCGAGAAAAGATTCACGCTAAATTGGGGCTTCTTTTTCTGGGGCTAAGTGCTGTGAGTGAAGATTCCTAAAGCCTGAGGTTTTTACGTTTTGGTGTTGAAACATGGTGTCTTCGTATGGTCGAGAAGGTGCGCATGCCTTGCGGAAAACTGTCAGGGGTAAAAGTGGCGATTATGCGCAATACCAGTAGCAGCCCTTGGCTTGACAGCCACAATTTATGCATGTTCAGAAGTTTATTGCTGTTGTTGATTGTTATAAGTGTTTCTTATTCATAGCCAGGAAAGTATGGGTGTTTCGAGCTCGATTATCCAGATTTTCCACCGATAAAGCCGGGAAAGCTTATAAGCAATAGCTTATATGACCGGAACGGAAGAACTGGCGTGTTGACTTAGTATTAGAGCCATAAAACAAAGAGATAAAGAAAGAACGAGCGCTCTGATCTGAGCCGAAAGATCCAAGGCTGTTAGGTGAGTGATTTCTCTTTTCATCGAACGGCGACATGAACAAAGAGACACCACCTCGAATAGTGCCCATGCTTTAACACAATATGTAATTTCCTACGATCGGTCGTTTAGTTTTCACACCTTTTCTTAGTTGCTTAAAAGATAATGAAACATTTTTCAGCCTGTTACCCTTTAGTGCGGATTCAGTTATAGTTTACAGCAGTATTTTTGATAAGGGTAACAAATTTGACACTTTTCTTTGACCGTTTAATTTATTTATCTTTTTTCTACAAACATCTGTCCAAAAATCGCATTTTAAATACAGACATGCCAGCATGTTGTAAGTAAGTCATAGTTTCGCCCACGATAGTACTCTTCACTTCAGGTTCCTAAACCCATCACTAAACCTGAATTGAAAAACAAAAGCAGAGCGATGCAGATATCTCTTTCGCAGGATCTTAATTTAATATTGTATTGGGGTGTCAAAAATGTCGTTTTTTTATGCATCCAAAACACAATCATGTTCCTTGTCGCGAAAAGAGTCATTAAATACTCATCCTCTACTTATGAGCAGCCAAGTTTTACAGAGCAAAGACACCTTCAATATAGTGGGCGTCACATTTAAAAGTATTTTTCCCCTTCCAATTTTTACACTTTATATGTGTCCCAAATCCGACCTTCCTTGGAATATTATTCTCATATCTGGGGCATGGCGTCCCCCACAACCCTATGCATTCTTGATTCTATTCAATGAAGAGCTATTTGTCTCATTAATGATCCTTCACTTACAGAAAAGCTTCTCTCTCTTGTTCATCGTCGGGCTGTGGGGGATTTATCGCTTTTTATAGGTACTTCCATGGCTTCTGCTCTGAACAATTGTCCAGTATAGTTCCTCCACTCACGGTTCCCAACAGAGAAACTTGTGGTGGCGCGCGTATGCATCCCTTTTTTATCTTTGGACAATCCACGAAGGCTAAAAGCATAAATACTTACGAACCGTGGGTGTCTTAAGCAGGGTAAGAGGAAGTTTGTTAGCACGGGACTTAAAAACTTGAAGATTTGGGGGAAGGAAGGACCTCCGCTGGCAGTAGGTTCCACAGTCTGGAAACTCTAGGAATAAAAGAACGAACGAAATGGGAAGTTCAGGGCCTGTCCAATTGAACTGTATAGGGATGGTTTACGCGCGGCACAACGAGTTTCTCTTTTGGGAGCAGAAGCCGTAAAAGTATCTATAGAAGAACGATAGATCTCCCACATCTCGACGATGGGCAAGAGAAGGAAGTTTTTGACTAAGTAAAGAATCATTAATAAGACGAACAGCCCTTCTTTGAATGGCATCAAGAATGTTGAGGGTTGTAAGGGATGCCATATCCCTATACGGTCCAACTGGACAGGCCCTGAAATTCCCACTTTGTTCGTTCTTTTATCCCTTGAGTTTTCAGAATGTGGAACCTGCTACCCGCTGAGGTCTTTCCTTCCCCCAAATCTTCAAGTATTTAAGTCCCGTGTCAACAAACTCCCTCCTACCTTGCTTAAGACACCCACGGTACGTTAGTATTTAGGCTTTTAGCCTTCGTGGTTTGTCCAAAGATTTAAAATATATATTTATATAATATATATATATATATATATATATATATATATATATATATATATATATATATATATATATATATATATATATATATATATATATATAAACTGCTGCTCAATTCAACTGCAACTGAAATTTTTTTGGTAAATTTCAAATCCTTATTACTCTTAAATAAAATGCAATAGCAAAATGCGGCTTTTACCGTTTTGTAGGATAACTTTTTTGGAAAAAAATGGCCATTTCACTTTGTGTAAATTTTCTCTTGTTTTTATTCTACAGGGTGTAATAGAAAAGTCCGGTTTTTTACAAAAACTTTGTCAAGAGCGACAATCTACAAAAAAAATAGTTTTTAATTTTTAATTATATAGTGTTATTAAGTAGACCATTTTGAAAAAACAAGTTTGTCAGATTTTTGATATCTGCTCCATTTTTCATGTTATAATTTTTTTCAAAAAATTGATTTTTTTTCATATTGTACTCCCTGTATTTAACAGTTCATCACAGCGATTAATTTTTTTAGATAATTTTAAATGTATATAAGTACCCTTTTAAAACTGTATTAGAATTTTATTTCTAAAAAATTATTAACGCGTCAGTAGCGTCGCAAATGTAACTAAATTGTATTTTGGTAAACTTTCAATTCCCAAAGTTTCAGTGAGCACCACATATTCTGTATTTAAGATTTTAATTGTTTCTCTACAATTTTTAGAAACTACGGACATTTATCTCCGGACGGTTTTTTACTTTTCAAAAGTCATCAGTGGCGTAGATATAATTTTTCTTCTGAATGCTCTTTTTTACTTCCCAGAGGATTATTGCATGGAAGTAATAATTTGTAATTCGGGTTATTTTAGGGCATTTATCGATTAGCTTAGAACAAACGTTAACATTTTTTTTAAATCTTGGTAATTTTAGAGAAAAATATACAGGGTGTTTCAAAAAATTAAAGCTTCCACATTTGTATTTTTTTTTTAATAAAAAGCAGGGTGTGAATCCTTAGATGATTTTACGAAGAAAGTTTAAATAAACTTATGTTCTGAGTGTCCTAACTTTTGAGATACAGGGTGTAAAACTTTAAAAAATATATACCTTTTTTTATAATAACTGTGATACCACTCTACAAATTTTAATAAAATTTGGTACATAGCCACTATCATAAAGTAATCATACCTACGGATAAGAGAAACCATGGCATGCTAAAATTTTCGTACCGCTTTTGCGGCAGGCTGGCGGCAGGCTTCTCATTGTTGCCAGTTTACACTTTAAATGCGTCGGTCGAAGCCTCGCCTCGTGTAACATCAGAGGTGGGGAGACACGTAAGCTTACTGAAATGACTAACTGGCGGTATTTCAACGAGAAACGAATAAAATTATATTGGGAGTTTTCGCATGACCTGTCCTTAAATCGGCTATTCCATGATAACTCTTATAATTTCATTACTCTATGCCACTATACATTGGGAGGCATTTTTTAAAGTAAAATATTTTTATCTTTTTTTCAGTGTCGTTCGAGCGGGTCTTAAATTAAATATTTTTAAAGAAAATCATTGTACGCCACTGCTTTTTTTGAAACAAAAATTATTCCATTTACTTTTAAGCAAATTTGATATCATGTTATTCTTTTGCCCGACGAATAGTTTTTACTTAATAAAATATGAAGCATTTCTCGGCATGTTCTATATATTGTCAAAATTAATAAAAATGCCTTATTAGTGTTTTGGTAAAAGTGGCAAGGTTTATTTTTTAAAAAACGCAAGTACCTGCATTTTAAATCTCTAATCTAATCTCTCCAAATCTCTCTTATCCAACTTTTTAAAATTATGTTATAAGAACTTCCTGCCAACATCTTTGGTATATTCGTGAATCACTTAAGAGACTGTTGTAGATCCCGCTCACTAGTTGCATAGAGGTTTAGGTCATTATTATTATTATTATTATTCTCTAAAAGATCCAACACGACGTATCCCATGGCTCCGACCCCATAGGGCGTCGTACGAAAGGCCATCCATATCGAAGACCACTCCTCGCGTCCGCTCAGTCAGTGACCTTCGGCCAAATTCATTTGCCTCAGTAGACGAAGGGAACCAAGGACAACAGATTTCTGCATCTTCATCGCCAGTTCTTTGGGTGTATTTTGATATGCTGGAATGTACCTCATTTCCCTTAATACGTTATCCTTCATGCCTCCTAAAACACCAACTATCAAGACAACCAATCGCACGGTATACTCTGGATAAAGCCTCCGAATTTCGCCAAGAAGATCTTGATATTTGGCTCATTTTTCCCGTTTTTTATATCGATGTTAGTTTCCTGCAGGTGCAGAGAACTCTATCACACACATGGTGTGATTTCTCTTATCAAGGAGAACGATGTCGGGTTTATTCGCTTGCATTTGATGCGTGGTTGGGAACGCATAGTTCCAGTATATGCAACAGTTGTCATTTTTCCACTACTGCTTCCATGTCGCCGGGAGCAAACGGCAGTATTGCTGTTTCATCGATGCCGTAGTAATGCCTGAAGTGATAGCAAAGTACCCTAAGAGCGTCATTATGCGGATGGATAAGAACTTAGCATTGGTAGCATATACTGAACAAGCTGACAATAAGTGCAGAAGGGTTTCGGGTTGCTTAACACTAGGATTAGTATTTACCTACGTTTAAATATTATTATTTTTTTGTAATATACAGCGTGTCTTCGGAAAATCTTACCAAACTTTTTAATTATTAAATTTACGAAAAAAGTGCCTCTTCATACAAAAGTCCTACTTAATGAGAATATACATTTGCACAAAAATATGTGTATGTTAAACGTACGTGGTACCTTAAAAAAGACTTATTTATAAATTAAAATACCAATATATTTCCCAACTACGGTAGAAAAGTTTAAAGGAGGATTTGTTATGTAATTTTATGAAGAAAAGTTCCTATAAAGTTATGTCCGGTGTTGCTTCGTTTCTGCAAAATGGACAATACTAAAAAGTTTTATTTTTAGTTGCATCATAGAAAAAAAGTATAAAAACTACATAAAAAGCCAGTGGCGTACATTTCTTTTTCAATAATGGTAGTGGTGCCCACCGAGACGCCACTGTACCCAATAAAGTCAATCTAATTAAAGCTTTGCAAGCGGTTCATTACATCAGACAAACAGACAAAAGAAATTTATTTATTATTCAAGCAAATGAAAATATAAAGGTAGCATACCAAATTCGTCGGTCAAAAGAATAACGTAATATTAAATTTTCTTAAAAGTAAATGGAAATTGTAAGAATAATTTTTGTTTCAAAAAAGCAGTGGAGTACTATGATTTTCTTTAAAAAATATTTAATTTAAATCCCGCTCGAACGCCACTGAAAGAAAGATACAAATATTTTACTTTTAAAAATGCCCCCTAATGTGTAGTGGCTGTATACCACATTTTATTAAAATTTGTAGAGTGGTATCACAGTTATTATAAAAAAATATATTTTTTTAAGTTTCACACCCTGTATCTCAAAAGTTAGGACAGTTAGATCATAAGTTTATTTAAACTTTCTTTGTAAAATCATCTAAGGATTCACACCCTGCTTTTTATTAAAAAAAATACAAATGTTGAATCTTTAATTTTTGAAGCACCCTGTACATTTTTTCTAAAATTACCAAGATTTAAAAAAATGTTAACGTTTGTTCTAAGCTAATCGATAAATGCCCTAAAATAACCCGAATTACAAATTATTACTTCCATACAATAATCCTCTGGCAAGTAAAAAGAGCATTCAGAAGAAAAATTATGTCTACACCACTGATGACTTTTTAAAAAAAAGTAAAAAACCGTCCCGAGATAAATGTCCGTAGTTTCTAAAAATTGTAGAGAAACAATTAAAATCTTAATTACAGAATATATGGTGCTCACAGAAACTTTGGGAATTGAAATTTTACCAAAATACAATTTAGTTACATTTGCAACGCTACTGACGCGTTAATAATTTTTTAGAAATTAAAATTCTAATACAGTTTTAAAAGGGTACTTATGTACATTTAAAATTATCTAAAAAATTAATTGCTGTGATGAGCTGTTAAATACAGGGAGTACAATATGAAAAAAATTATAACATAAAAAATGGAGCAGATATCAAAAATCTGACAAACTTGTTTTTTCAAAATGGTCTACCTAATAACACTAAATAATCAAAAATTAAAAACTATTTTTTTGTAGAATGTCGCTCTTGACAAAGTTTTTGTAAAAAACCGGACTTTTCCATTAAACCCTGTAGAATAAAAACAAGTGAAAATTTACACAAAGTGAAATGGCCATTTTTTTCCAAAAAGTTATCCTACAAAACGGTAAAAGCCGCATTTTGTTATTGCATTTTATTTAAGATTAATAACGATTTGAAATTTACCAAAAAATTTCCAGTTGCAGTTGAATTGAGCAGCAGTTTATATATATATATATATATATATATATATATATATATATATATATATATATATATATATATATATAAAAAAGGAGGGGTAGTTTCGTGACTGAAACTAGTTAGAAAAAAGGAAATTTTAACCCAAGAGGTTAGAGTTAGTAGGTTGCAGTCAATGGTTGTTTAGGGCCGTTAAGTAAAACTCTTTTTGTTAGCCTAGCTTTCGGAAATCTTTATTCCTTCTTCAGGGCTTCTGTAAAGCAAAGAAAAAGCACATTGTATACTCTCTATTAACAAAACTGAAACTAAAGAGAACACAATCGTCTCCTTTACAATTTTAAGACTTACCAAGGTGAATTTAAGCTGAAAAATAATCATTGATAGTCTTAAAAATAATTGTAATGACATTCAAATTAACTGTAATTTAAACTGGGACTTGTTTGAAGAAATAATTACCTTTATTTTTAACTCAAACTATTTTAATTTCAATAATGAATACTACAGACAGATATTCGGAGTACCGATGGGCTCTTGCCTGTCACCTATATTAGCTAATTTTGTGTTAGATGATCTCATCAACGATTGCTTAAAATACTTACCATTTTACATACCATTCGTCAAAAGATACGTTGATGATTTACTGTTAGCTTTACCGTCTCACAGAGTGGATGAAACATTAGAGATGTTTAACTCTTACAACATGCACATACAGTTCACAGTAGAGTATGAAACAAATAACAGCATACCCTTTCTGGATATGACTGTCAATAGAAACGAGATGAACGAACTAAGAACAAAGTGGTATAGAAAGCCAATGTGTTCAAACAGGTTCATCAATTTCAATTCTTACCATCCTACCAAAATGAAATATAACCTACTGTTAGGCATGAAAAGAAGAGCTATCATGCTCACACATCCTGACTTTAGAGACGAAAGCCTTGCACTACTTTCAAAAATTTTCCAAGAAAATTCATATCCTATTAATATCATAAACAAATTTTTATACAGTATGGAATATCAAATCCCAGAAAACATTCAAACAAGACCCAGCCAACCTTTAAACACACAAACTCTTTTTCACAAACACAAAACCAATTATCAACATCTCCTTCAGAGACTGAACAGCAAATTTTTATAGCTCTGCCTTTCATCACAGATTTGACACCTAAACTAAAGAATTTAATTCAAAATCATAGTAACATCAAAATAGCCTTTAAACAAGTAAAAACCATGGCAAGTTTATACACTAGAACTAAAAGTCCTTACACAAAGAGTGAGGAATGGAATGTTGTTTATAAGATAGCTTGTTTTAATTGTAATGGGACATATGTAGGACAGACCTCTAGAAATCTCTCTCAAAGATTGTCTTCACATAAAAGTGATTGTAACAGGGGTGTTAAGAGCTGTGCTTTGGCAGATCACGTGATCGAAACTGGTCATCACATGAACTACGAGGGTACCTCGATCTTAGCTCGTGAGAGTAATTATTTCAAAAGACTATTTCTTGAAATGACTTGTATTCACAATGAAAACAACCCAATGAATAGAAAACAAGATCTAGAACACCTTAGTGTTATATATCACAATATATTACATTTGGAAAAAAATAAATTTGAACCCCTTTCGATCAGTGATCTGTCGAGACAGGAATATTTGTAGGGTCCATTTCTGAATAATTTTATAAAAATCATTGTTGAAGTGAACACAATAACAACAGTTAAAAGGTTGCCCCTAACCTCATTCAGGTGACAAGTCTGAGGAGGGGGACAACCCTGTCCAGACCAAAGAAGGGAGAATTTTTAGTTAAAGCAACCATCAATGCTTTTATAACATTCACAAGGGACGTTAGAGTTTTGTTGGGTGGGCCAGGTGACAGCTGGGTCACTCACCAGGATTTCGATCGTTTTTTTCTCCCTTTTTTCTCTTTTTTTTTTTTGTTTGGTTTTTCTTTTTAATATTTTTGGCGGGAAAAGGGGAAAGAAATTACATAATTATTTCAACAATGATAACAAAATCACATAAAATATAAGTCATGACTTTCGTTGGACATGCAAGATGATATTAAGTTAAGATACCAAACGATAACCACCATAATTTTTCATTTTTCTCATTTTGTAAAATTAACAAATTATAAGGCTTTATTTAATACAGGACTCTTGTCAAGAATTACATATTTGTATTTTACATCTGCCTGTTTCCCTCTAGTGACAGTGGGGTGAAGCAGACAGATGTGATGGATCATTACTAGGATAGAAATCTTTAATTTTTCTCCACTTTTAAAAAAGTGGCGGTCAGTAAAGCAGAAGCCTGTAAAAAATAATCACTGTCAACGAGCCGAATCACGTATAAATGTATTTACAGTTGCATATTCACATAAAAATAAAATACAATTTTTTGATGACTGGTGCCATCTTGCATTTTCAATGGAAATTTAAACTATATAAATTTAAAAAATAAAAAAAATGACAAGGTCTTCAAAACGTGTACCGGCAAAATGGTGTCTTTGACAAAAAGTTAGTCTGCATTTTTAGAAATTAAAGCTAATTAAATTAATTTTTGAAATCAAAGTAGTGTTTAATCATGTAGAATTTTAGTAGTTTTATAATATAAGTATGTTCTGTTCGGCACAAGATGCTATTTTTCAGCTTAAATTCACCTTGGTAAGTCTTAAAATTGTAAAGGAGACGATTGTGTTCTCTTTAGTTTCAGTTTTGTTAATAGAGAGTATACAATGTGCTTTTTCTTTGCTTTACAGAAGCCCTGAAGAAGGAATAAAGATTTCCGAAAGCTAGGCTAACAAAAAGAGTTTTACTTAACGGCCCTAAACAACCACTGACTGCAACCTACTAACTCTAACCTCTTGGGTTAAAATTTCCTTTTTATATATATATATATATATATTTAATAAAATCATTAAAATATGATTATTTTCATGTGCTCTATATGAAGTCAAGAGATTGGCTACATATTCCCGGATACCCACCCAGTATAATGTACAAACCTAATGCTAAAAAAACAAAAATAAATTAACCTTCAACAGTATCATTTGATATTGACTTTAAGTCTAGATTATGACTAGAATGAACAGTTTTTTTCATGCCATCACAGTAAATTTCAATCTTGACTCGTTGGCAAAGTGGTGGAAAGAGGTCAGTTATAGATAGTCTTTCATTAAAAACAGGAGACTGGGTATGTTTTCTTATTGTTGTACTAACCTAAAAACAATGTTGTATTTAATATTTTTAATTAACCTACAGGATCGTAAAAATTTGGTGTCAGCCACTAATTTGTTATAAATTAAAATATTAAATTGTTTTTGATGCCCGTATTTTGCAGCTGTAAAGCCAAACAAGTTATTTGTTATATTTTCCTCAAGTTTTACAAAATGAGAGAGATGTATTTATTAAAGACACATACATCTCTTTCTCTATTTTATAAAACTTGAGGAAAATAGAACAATTAACATGTTTGTCTTTACAGCTGCAAATACGGGCATCAAGCTCAATTTTATATATAATTTATTTAAAAAAAAAAATCAATTTTATTTGTTAGTCCTGGGGCCACTAATGAAATTAACTTTATTATAAGAACACATTAAAACCTCTTTATTAAAGTTCTTTTGACGAGGCTACCACGACCGCCATATATGGAAGAGACAATATCACCATATATGAAAGCGGCGCTTTAATCCAGCCTGTCAAAGTCAAATGTTTCGGGTGTCGGACTGGGTAAACGCTTTACTTTTTGTCTGACTAATTTACCACAATATTTTACATGCAATTCTTAAATATTGTACCAAAAATCGTAAGAGTAACAGTTACGTAACCCGCCCAATTCGATACCCAAAACATGTTAATGGGCGTTATAGTTTCGTGACTGTACCACTTGCGATTTTTGGCACAATATTTAAAACTTGCATGTAAAACATTGCGGTACACTTGTCCGACAAAAGAGACGCGTTCGCCCAGTCCGACACTTGAAGCATTTGACATTGAAAGGCTGGGCTAAAGCACCGCTCCATATATGGGGGTATATATAATCGTGGTAGACTAGTCAAAAGAAACCCTTCTAAAAGGTTTTAATAGTATTCTTATCATAAAGTTTATTTCATTACTGGCCCAGAAACTATGTATTTTCCAATTTTTAAGGGCGTGAAAAATTACTAGTTTGCTAATTTCAACAATTTTGCATACTGTATATTAATAAAGATACCTACTAATGCAGACACTGAATTTGCACAATTTTGTACATTTTAAGGTAATTAACATTTAAAAGTTTATTAAAGAACTCTGTTTTTATTTACATTAAATCCAGCAAAATTTATTTCAACATAAGTGGACAGTTTAACATCCATGGCGGCATTATTGTTTTTACTTGATCCAAAATCTACAAACTGTGTTGTTTTTGATTGTAGAAATTCACACCGGTAAATATCAAAAATAAACTGGGCTCTTTGTCTTTCACTTACGTATCCACTTGGGGTTAGGAGATTTCTATAAAAAAATGTTTAAATGAAATATATATTCTTTTAATGTATTCTAAGTTATAAAAATTGCAAACTATTAAGGACTACGTGGTCTAGTCGAGAAGTTAGTTTTCGGCGAAAAATCGTTTTGCTATTGTAAAAATTATGTTGTAAGTAATTCTAAGAAAAAGGATTTTTAAGAATCCCAAGCAAAAAAATTGCAAGTAAAAAAATAGTAGGACATGTTCTACTTCCACACAATCATTTATAATTTTAATTTAATATTGAAAAGTGGATCCCACCCAACCCTTTTCGCGCTGGTCCGCAGCCACCTCGGAAAGTGTGCAATATACAGTGTGTCTACGTAAGTTGGCGGCATATGAGAAACTTTTTATTATTAATTTTATGAAAAAAGTTATTCCTTATAAAAACTTTAGCATGGTCTAAAACCTAAAATGCAATCATCAGATATCAAATTATGTCAGTCATGTACGAGGTTTGGCCAAAAATGTAAGAGTAAACTACCTGTATTTTTGCTAATATCGCAAATTGCTATAAAGAAAAAAATTTAGCATTTAAAAATTACTTTCATATATGCAATTTTGTTCATTTCAAAAAAAAATATATATATTTTTTTGGCGATAATGGTAAAAATTTAGGTTTGTATATTAGTGCACTACATTTTATAATTATAAATGTTTAAGGACAGTTTAGAGACTTAGATTTTCTCGATTTTCACAGAAAAAAAAATCAATTTTTTTAATGTTGAAAATGAACAAAATTACATATATCTGATGATTGCATTTTAGGTTTTGGACCATGCAGAACCTTATATAAAGAACAACTTTTTTTGTAAAATTAATAATAAAAAGTTTCCCATATGACGCCAACTTACGTAGTCACACTGAATATGTATATTTTTAATAATTAATATTATTATACAGGTTCAGTTAAATAATATAACATATAGGCAATGCGAGGAAAAAAGACAATCTAACTAAATCCCGGCATGTAAACATGCGTGACTAATAGTGCTTGTTTTGTTATTCTATTGCTTGCCGATGAACCAAACAGCGTTGCTCATATTGTATACCAACAACTTATAATAAACATTATTTTGGTATAGAGATGGCTACAAACAGACCTAGAAAAACCGAATAATGGGAGACGGTAGTAACTATAAAGATGACTTGTTTCTAATAATCAAAGATGCCCTTAAAGTACAACTAAAGATGCCATGATAATAATTTGAACATTTTACCGTAATTGTCGTAACCGCATTGTTAAATATTTGTTTATTTTTTGTGTAATTTGGATAAGAATCGCTAATTCTTAGTTATTGTGAACTAACTGTAGAGGATGGTATGTAAAATTTAGTTTTTAAAATTGATTTCGTTATTTTGTTATTAAAGGAAACACATTTTTAATTTAAGCAATAACATAAAATGAAAGAGATATAAGCTAAACTTATAGATTTACGTTTCTGATCCCGTTTGCCATTTAAGGTTTTTAGTTAGAAAATGAAACAACAACATTCCATTTGTCAATTTATACTGTCTGTTTACCGTTTTTAACAACTTAACAAGACTAATTCAACCCACTGAGAGGCCAAAACGCCCAAAGAAAGTGGACTGGAAAAAAGCAGCTGGGGTGTTAAACTACAACTTCATCAAATGTGCTTTAGGCGAATTTCAGCCATTCAAATCTCCCGGCCTAGATAGAATCTTCCCAGTGCTGATGCAAAAAGGACAGAACATTCCTAATGCCCCACTTATGCACAATCCTTAGAGCATGTGTAGCTGAGGCTACATACCCAAAATATGGCAAAAGTCAAGGGTGATCTACCTACCCAAGGTAGGCAAATCCTTAGACAGAACACCTAAGTCATATAGACTAATCAGTCTATCCTCTTTCCTGCTGAAAGCGCTGGAAAAATAGTGGAGAGATACATTAGAGAGACACCCACAAAGGAATCCTCTAAAAAAGCGCCAATACACGTACCAACCAGAAATCTCTGTGGATCAAGCATTAGACGATCTAAACAGACTTCGAGTCGATTGACGACAAGGTGGCGTTGGCGACATTCGTGGCCATAGAAGGCGCGTTCAACAACGTACCAACTTTTTTACTTACGAACGCGCTAAGGAACAAAGGTATCCCCGACACGGTCTGCAACTGGATCAAAGCCAGCCTGAGGAATAGGGTCATTATATCCACCCTAGGCGCAGTAACAATGGAGGCTAAAGGAAGGAGGGGCTGCTCCCAGGGAGGCGTTCTACCGCCATTATATTGGGCAGTCCTAGTAGATGAAACTTTTTAACAAACTGACTGGTAAAAGGTACAACTGTCTAGGGTATGCAGATGACCTGTCCATTGTGGTCAGTGGGGGTCATCTAAGATACATATCAGACCGAATGCAGAACGCCGTAGACATCGTTAATAAATGGTGCAAACAGGAGGGACTTCCAATCTTAGTAAGACAATATCCGTTTCTTTCACAAAAAGAAGGGTGCTGGAAGGATTAAGACCTCTCAGGCTTAACGGAGTGGAAATCCCCTTTTCAAAGAGGTCAAATATTTAGGAGTCATCTCTGATCAGAAATTGACTTGGGGACCACACCTAAGCAAAGGCACTCAGAAGGCAAAAATTACCCTGGTGTAGATGCCAAAGACTTTGCGGTGAAAATTATGGACTCGAGTCCGAAGATGAACCTGTGAATGTACAAAATGGTTGTTAGATAACCTACGGTTCAATTGTCTGGGGCGCAAAGACGCTACAAAAGACGGCAACAAGGCAATTATAAAAGTATACAAAGACATGCTAGTCTATGTATAATGGGGGACCATGAAAACGACCCCTACTGCAGCTCTGGAAGTGCTGCTTAACCAACCGCCACTTCAAATATTCATACAGGGTGAGGTGAAAGCGGTACAATACCGTCTCAAACAAGGCACCAAGGAGGACCAAGAAGTAAACTCACTGTGTGAGATGCCTTCGGATAAAATGGTACCAAGCTATTGGCTAAACAAAGGTTTTCAAACAAGTATACCAGATAGAAAGGACTGGAAGGCAGGCCCTCCCGTTAAAGCCGATGTAATCTGATATACAGATGGATCCAAAACGGACCAGGGAGTCGGAGCAGCTATATATGGAGACAACCGAGGACGAAAATAAACATCGGTCTCGGACAACACCCTAGAGTGTTCCAGGCGGAAATTGTAGCCATAGAACAATCTGCTAGGGAAATCATCAGAAGAAGTTACATGGGTAAAACCATAGTAATTTATTCGGACAGCCAGGTAGCCATCAGGGCGGTCAGTTTATGCAAGATCAGCTCTAAGCTGGTGCAGGACTTCATAACCGCGCTGGAAGAGGTGGGTACGTCTAACAAGCTAACTATTGCCTGGGTAAATGGCTATAAGGGGTCACCAGGGCAATGAGGAAGCCAATAAACTGGGGCAAAGGAGGGTGCTGGCAGGGCAATGGTAGGCCCCAAGCCCTACTGTGATATTCTGTCATGCCAAGTAAGGGCATCTATTAGATCATGGATCATAAGGAAATCCCAAGACTGGTGGTTAAAATAACCAGACAGCGTCAGGCGGAAAAATTCGCAAAAATTTGCAAAAATTTCGAAAAAGGCATACTCGCCGAACTTTATAAAAGACCTTCTGAATTACGACAGGAAGGCAGTAAGAATTATAGTGGGTCAACTGACAGGTCATTGCAAACTGAATAAATACCTGGAAACAATAGGCCTGGCAGAAGAAAACCTATGCAGGTTCTGCCAGAAAGAAGAAGAAACCTCAGAACACATATGGTACTACTGTGAAGCCGTTTGTCGTCTGCGATTTGCAAGGCTGGGTGAAGAAAAACCTAAAGCAGCAACATTTACCAAGGAGCGAGTTTTAAAGTTGTGGAGTCTGATTAAAAAGCCCGGCTTGGATAGTGTGCTCTAACATAGGGTTGGAGGATGCACAATAAATGGAATAGGTACCCAAATATGGAATACTATTAACACCAATAAAACTCCAGGTTATTTAACAAGCAAATCTTGGTATAGGTATAACATAGAAAGCAATAAAAAATCACAGATCCAGGCGTCAGACTCTGTATCCAGAGCAAATTATTGTGCCCAGTTCACACCAATGCTTTGGGTGTCTTAAGCGAGGTTGACACATGACCTAAATACGAGGGCGGAAGGAAATACCTCCGCGGGCAGCAGATTCTACCATCTAGATACACTTGGGATAAAAGAACAAACAAAGTGGGCAGTCGGGTTGGGTTCGAGTTTTTCTATTGGAAACCGCCGTAATGGGAGAAACTATACCAATTTCTCAAAGCAGAAGCCATAAAAGTAGCTATCAAAAAGCGATAAATCCCCCACAGGCCGACGATGAGCGAGAGAAAGAAGCCTCTCTGTATGCGAAGGTTTATTTATGAGACGAACAGCCCTTTGTTGTTTTTTGTCTTCTGATTCTTTTCTTGCTTTATAAGAAACTTTTTAAATGATCAAAGTACCCAATTATAGAATATTCCATATTTGGGTACTATGATCTGTCCATATTTGGATTTTCCGTCGACTTTAAACTAATTTTTATATTTATTTTATTTAAGAAAATAATAAAATCAAATAGCGTTAAAACCTACAACAGAATATCTGAACTATTTCTAAAAGTTATAAAAACAGTATTTTGTGCACTTTTTGTACAAAAAAACGTATTTTTAAAATACCATAAAAAGTTATAAGAAAGCAATAAAACAAAACGTTACTACAGCGACGAAAGACCTTGCACTACTGGCATGTTACCTTTTCTATGAGCATAAAAAAAGAGACAAACCCCTCCAACTGAGTGTGTGAGTTTCAGTTTAAGAGAAATGCCGGAATTCCATATAAGGGATACTATTCCATATTTGGTCACTTTCCTCTACAATCCACCTTTAAGCTAATCTGATCTACTCTACCGTTTTCATATATCATATTCAGAAACCGAATTGCCAAACGGCCATCGGTAACGAAAAAGTCAATCTATAAATTCAGGTAAAATGTTTAAACTTCGAACGAAGGTCAAGAGCGGTTAATCATTAAAACAAACGAAGTTTTAAGTGACGATAGGTAAAGAGTTACAGTTCTGTTAGGCCGTTTCGGGCTACCTCGGTATGCCCGTACTAAATTAAGTTATTTTTGTATTTTATTTTTAAATACCTTAAATATTTCTGTGGTTAATTAAGATAACTATTATTGTTCACCGGTTCCATTTTCAGAAGAAATAGTTTTATATGGTAATACGAGTAGTACCCAGTGGCGTAAAGTAGCAACCTGTTTCAAAATTTACGTCACAGTATTAAAAATATTCTAATTTTTCTTTGTATTATGTATAATTGGGCGTGTTCCGTAATAAATAAATAAATAAATATCAATAATGTACATACGTAGACAAACCTAGGACGAAAGTAAAAATAAGGTTATACTCTGGGTACTATAAATTGAAAAAACACCTGAACAAAAATGTATTTTTAATGGTTTAAATGTCAGCAACCGGAGTTACTTACTAGATATGCATCAATATAAAAAAATTGCCGAAAATTCCTTATGACTCTTTGTAATCTCTGACACTAGGTGTCACTACAAGCATAATTTTGGATTTTTAATACGCCGGATTCACCGGCCATGGTTTCTAATACCGTCCACACAAAAAAATAACGTGTTTTTTTTCGTTTTTGACAATAAAGCGAACTAAAAAGTGAAAATTTTGGCATTCTATTTAAGAAAGCCAGCTTTTTAACATATCTCATACACATTACCATTAACATTACCATGTTAATTAGCTTAAGAAAAAGAATTAATTATCTTTAAATAAATCGTAAATAAAATGTGAGATTTTTAATTTATTAATTGTAAGACCGAAATTTAAAAAGTAATACGATTTAAAGCCTTACAAGACATTGGTTGTATTAGGATATGTCTAATATTTTTACTTAATTTTTTTTGCGAAATAGTAAGATTTTTTAAATTTATGTTTAGATTTTCTCAAAGATATTATAAGTTAAAGAATTATATCTTAAAAATATTTTTATTACCCTTCAATTTCATCATTAATTATATTAGTAGGTAGTTTTGGTGTTTGACCTCTTGACAAAACAGAAATATCAAGTTTTAAATAGCCTGTAGGACCGCTTACTACATCAGCTTTTGGAGATGATAGAACTGCCCACTTGTGATAAAATTGTGAATCTAAAAAAATAAAAAATATTGCTTAAACTATCAAATCAAAAGGCAAAGGTCACTAAATCAAAAAAATAATATAAAGTAATGAAAAAAAAAATATATAATTTTAGGATGGCCAGTTCCAGAGGCCTAATTTTCAGACAGTGTAATTTATTTTACTAGAAATTTTAAACATGCTTGACAAAACATAAAATAACCCTTTTTAATTGAAATTTTTTTCCCTCTCTGCCCTCTTTTTTTTTTTTTGTATAAGGCACCAAAAAAAAGTGTTACTTTTGGATTACTAACAATGCCACACAATTTATAGATTAATTCTAGCGTTTCTAGTCATAGATTTTAAATTTATTAAAATTAAATTTTTATACATTCGCCATTTTGTCAAGAATGTATGAAAATGTCGCAGAGGCTTAATATAAACTTGGCAACTTTCTGTACAGAGTACAAAGTAACTATATTTTTAAAAGATCTTTTACCATTAGTAATCACAATTTAGATATTTAAATGTACTACTAACTTTTCTGATTTAAAACTGTAGCTAGATCTAGTTTAACGGTACCCAGAATTTTTCTCTTACGACAAAATGTTTTTGGCTGTATAACCTAAAAACCAAGAATAATAAAATAAATATTGTAAATATTGGACATATAGAACCGATACTTACAGTAATGGTTATATTTTTCTCTAGAAGTTTGTCGTATATGGCATCTAACTCAAAAACGAAATACTAAAAATATAAAAAAATAATGAACATAAATGTTGTAAGAAATAAAGAAATGACAGTTGGTTTTTCTAATCTTAATAGTGGTTATAAGTTTTAAGGACATAATTATAATCTTGCTTTGCCAAGAAATACACAAATTTACAGACTGTCCACGAAGGGGTTAACAAAAGACCAATGGACTAAAACTTCATTTTTCGAGATAAAGTCATTTTTCATAAAAATGTTTGCTGGTCAAAAAAAATAGGGTTCATAAAGAAAACGTGTTAACTTTGTATACAGGGTTCACAAAATCTAGAAAAAAAAACAATTTTTTTCTCCAAGAGTAAACTGACCTTTATTTTTAAGCTGAATATCATTTAGAGAACTTATCTCGAATTTTTATGTTTATTAATGTTACAGGAAACTGATTTTAGAGGTACTAGAAATTACCTGTTTTATATTTTTAGGATAAAAACATTTTATATTTTGTTTTTTAAACACTTGCGTTTTCAAATTCCTACACAACACAATTTTTCAGCTGTAATACATTCGTCATACATCAAGGTGTTTTGGTCAAATTATAGAGTTTAATAAAATTTGTATCATTGTTTTATCAATTACAAATATAATTCTAAATAAATTTTCCTTATGATATTTTGCTTAAAAATAAAAATAAAAGTGGTTTAGAAAAATAATGTTTTTTTTTAAGTTTTTGCGGACCCTGTATACCAAATTAACTCTTCGAAAATCCTATTTTTTACAATTTTTTTAATAAAAAATACATTTTTTTGAAAAATTAAATTTTTGGTCTATTTGTCCTTTTGTTAACCCCATCCGTGGACAGTCTGTACATCCGAAAATGCATTGTTTTTAAGACGCTGGGTAATTTAGCATTAAAAGGTCTATTTTGCTCAAACTTGAATTATTACTAATAAAAACATTTTTTATGTGGTACCAACTTAAACAGGTTTAAATTTTTGACTTAAACAAACTACGATAATTGTCTTTGCTAAACAGAAGTATAAATAATTAGTTTAATACAAAAATACTTTCTGAACAACATGTAACGCATTCCAGTTTTAAAATTTTTGAGTGTCGTAAAAATAGTATTTTTGAAATTTGTTTAGAAAAGATTTTTAGGTGACAATCGAAATCCAAATAGTTAACAAATATTTTTTACGCAGTTTTTATAATTTACTAATTTTAAGCGGTAGGTAATTATTTGCAAACCCGACACATCGCTGTCGTTTATGAAATTTGGTTAATGGGGTATTTTTGGATCGCTGATCACGAATTTTGTTTTCAAGATATCCATCATTAAACCTTAATAGAAAACTAACCTAAATTTACTCTATTTACCTTTTATTTTGCACGCAATTCTTAAGTAATTCTCTAAATTGATACTAATCATTTGAATTTTGCCTCTTAGAAATCCTGTTTAACCCATGATTTTTATAAAATTGCAAAGCTTCATTTTCAATCATTTTAATTGCAGTAGCCATATCGCCGCCATGGCTACTGCTATTAATAGTATAGATTTACAAATTAATAGAAACAAGGAAAAATAAATGAAAAAGTGGGACTTATAGAGGTGGAAATCGAATATTGAGTCTTTATTTTTTTATTTTATTTTTTGTTTTGATATTTTAGCCTAAAATCAAGAATTACTTGAAGGAACAATAAAGTGAAGATAACATAGAAAAATAAGGTTAATTTGGTTTTCAAGTTTGATGTTGAATATCTCGAAAAGCAAAACGTGTCCGACCAAAAATTCCTTAAGATTCGGAATCAGCGATCCAAAAACCCCGTTTATCAAATTTCATTTAAATCGGCAATGCGTCCGGTTTGTAACTAATTACCTTATAATCCTTATCCTGTAGCACGACTTACTTTGTCTTTAGTTTCTTAGAAAAACAATGTTAAAAGGTTAGATCTATACTAACATTTTTAGGAACTTTAATCAAAATACACTGGTAAAGTACAGTAAATAGAACTACATAGAAGTGTAATATGTGTAGATGATTTTTTTTAAATACCTCATTATAAAAGGAGAATCGGTACATTTCTTAACAGCAGTACATTTCTTTTATTATCTACCCTAACGATAACGGCAGAGTTCATATTTTCCCATATATAATGCCTTCCTTCTAATACTGTGATCGTAACAAGATACGTTTTCTCTTTTTCCGTCATTATGACAAGTAACTTTTAAAAATTGTCACTGAATATGTTAAAGTTTTTACTGGTGGTTCTACATTGTTTTATACATCGGTCAAGGAAAGTTACGATTTTGTCCAAAAAGTCTGAAAACGCTTAAATATCTTGGAGAATTTTAAATCAAAGTGGACAAAATGCGGTAATCCAGGAAAAAACCATACTCTGACTTCAGTGTTGATATCTTCGCTGAATTCAGCGTTGATATCGACGATGTTGTCAGATCTTAGGTTTCGTACAAATCAATTTAAAATGTAAATTTTAATAAGAATCCTATTTTTTTAGTTGATTATTGAATTACCGCTGGTATTTCATATACCATTGTATAAAAGTCCAATTTTCTTCTAAGTATTAATAGCAGAAATTTTTTTTGCAAAAATAATAGGTGTAAAGTTGGTAGGTATTCGGCTCAGTTCCAAGTAACTAAAGCAAGTTGGTAATTAAAATAATGTTACTAATTATATGTATATGCAGCATGTGAACCCACTAAATTTAGAACTTGCGCAAGTAGTTAAATAAAAATACATACAGTGTGTCCGTAAAGTTTGGAAGAGGGATGTTGCGGATGCAGGTTTTTTCACATCCGCGGACGCGGCTGCGGCTGCGGATTTTAAGAGGTTTACATCCACGGATGCAAATGCGGATCTGTACAAAAAACTTACTTTCAAAACAAAAAGCATAATAATAAAGTAATAAACTTGTGATTGATCATTTACGACAAAACAACAAACGTGCGCGTCAAAACTTGTTAAAACTACAAACAACAGCGGGATGCGTCATCGTCACCAATTTACTGAAGTCCGAAAAACAAGATTATTGCTTTTTGATTGGCTTAATTAGTACGGGCGGTTGACACGCACCTCTCGCCAGCCCCCCTTTATGTGATGCAGATGCGGATGTATTCGCAACTTCCATGGTTTGAAAAAATCAGCTTAAATATTTTAGTAAATTCTAAATTAAATTAAACGAAATTCTGATACTACAGAGTAAAACCATACTCTAAATTTAGTTTTTATATTGGCATTGCCAGATCTTTAGTTTTGGTAGAAATCAATTTAAAGTTTTTAAATTTTTATAAAAACCTATTTTTTAAGTTGATTATTGAATTACCGCTGGTATTTCACTATACCATTGTATAAAAGTCCAATTTTTCTTCTAAGTATTAATAGCAGAAATTTTTTTTGCAAAAATAATAGGTGTAAAGTTGGTAGGTATTCGGCTCAGTTCCAAGTAACTAAAGCAAGTTGGTAATTAAAATAATGTTACTAATTATATGTATATGCAGCATGTGAACCCACTAAATTTAGAACTTGCGCAAGTAGTTAAATAAAAATACATACAGTGTGTCCGTAAAGTTTGGAAGAGGGATGTTGCGGATGCAGGTTTTTTCACATCCGCGGACGCGGCTGCGGCTGTGGATTTTAAGAGGTTTACATCCACGGATGCAAATGCGGATCTGTACAAAAACTTACTTTCAAACAAAAGCATAATAATAAAGTAATAAACTTGTGATTGACTATTTACGACAAAACAACAAACGTGCGCGTCAAAACTTGTTAAAATACAAACAACAGCGGGATGCGTCATCGTCACCAATTTACTGAAGTCCAAAAACAAGATTATTGCTTTTTGATTGGCTAATTAGTACGGGCGGTTGACACGCACCTCTCGCCAGGCCCCCCTTTATGTGATGCAGATGCGGATGTATTCGCAACTTCCATGGTTTGAGAAAACGCTTAAATATTTTAGTAAATTTTAAATTAAATTAAACGAAATTCGATACTACAGAGTAAAACCATACTCTAAATTTAGTTTTTATATTGGCATTGCCAGATCTTTAGTTTTGCAGAAATCAATTTAAAGTTTTTAAATTTTTATAAAAACCTATTTTTTAATTTTATTATTGGATTCCCGCTGGTTTTTGCTATGAGATGGTATAAAAGTCTAGTTTTTCTCTAAAGAATTAGTGGCAAAAATAAACATTACATTTAGTAAAAATAATAGGAGTAAAGTGCGTAGGTATCCGCAAGGTAAGTAACTTAATCAAGTTGCTAATTAAAATCAAGTAACTAAATATAGGTATATGCAGCATGTAAAACCACTGAATTTAGTACTCTGAGCAAGTAGAAAACTGGAAATACATACAGTGTGTCTAAAAAGTTTGGAAACTCTGGACGAAACTCTGTACTTGAGGGTGAAACCATACCCCAGAATAACAATATACAGAAGCGACAATAATCGTCGGCACCTTTAAAGTAGCGGGTACAGAATTTCGTGACCTCGAACGCCTCGTATTGACACTTGACCAGTCTTCTAGCGCTAATACACTGAGAAAAATGTCGATGGCGTAGTAAAGCATCTGACACTATAAAAACATCTAAGAGTAAAAAATAAACACACCTAATGTTGGGAACTGTTTTATCATCTCTATCCTATTTATTACCACAAATTATTTTTTAAGGACGCTTCCAAAGAGTAGTGTTGCCATTAAAGTCTCGAGAGGCGTCGATACATCTTTATATAAATTATAATTTTTTTTTCTTCCTATTGAAGAGAATATATGTGTGTATTTGTTTTAAAAAGTTTTTGAGGTTATATTAACTTTCAAATAATTTATAAATAATGATTTTATGATTAAGGAATGGCAGATTTGTTCGAAAAAGAGTAAGTGATATAAGTTTATTTACTTGCAAGTGATAGGGATTATTTGATCACGTCACAGATGCCATTTTAAATATTAATAAACATTCAGAATAAAGTTAGCCGCATTAGTTTCAAAAAATGTTATCCGTTCCCTCACTTTGTTCACTGATCATGTCTCGAAAGAATATCACTAAGGGCAATTTTCGTGCAATGTCATGACTAGATCCAACATATTTAGCAAGATAAATTTGCCGAGATTATGCAACCTTCCAAACATAACTTTCGAAAGCCTAAAAATGTAACAACACTGTAAGCTGCTCACAGGCTCGATGTCGCTCCTTTCTCGGACTTAACTACCAACTTCCCACATAAGGCGTTAACAGTACACTGTGTTTACCCCCACCCATTTTTTCTCCGAGACGAAATGGTACTGACGCTTATATTTATTTCTTCGTATTAAGTACTTTATTATCCATAAGTAGTTTTTGTGGTCAATCCTTTTTAACCATATTGTTGTTCAAAGTAAAGTTCACAAAGTTTGTAGAACATACCCTATATCGAATCTGTTATGCCATATTTTAGCCCTATGATAAACAAAATTTATGTTATTTACTATCAAAATATAGACGCAAAAATTAAATAACTACTCAAATACTTTATTCCTACATACATTAATATTTTGAACTATGAACAGCTATTAGAGAGAATTCACTGATTTAATATTATAATCGGTTTAAAATAGATTTGTACCATAGACGTCGTTCTACTTTAAAACATTTGATGGGGAATTTTTGCCAATGTCTGGAAAGGAGACGGTCTAAAGCAACAACAACGAAAGAACAATGCATCACCCTATCCGTAAAGGCTAGATGCAGGCATTCTTTTTAGAAAAAGTAATGTAAAAAAAAAATATTGTAAAAACGTGCATATCTCTAATGTAGGAAACTAACGTGTTACCGGTATTTTTATATTAATTTATAATGAAATAAACAATAAGCATTAAAGCAATTAAACAACTAAGCCAATAATATAAAGCCAAATCTATTACCGTTCTGGTATCTTGAAGAGTTATTTTTCCTTAAAATAATAACCTTTATAATACACAAATATATCAGGCTACTTTAATTAACAAATCAGTATAAGATGTTTAAAACGCTACTCTAAATTAAAAACTTAAGGAGATACCCAAATCGCTTATATTTTTATAATAAATTTTTGACACCGGACTCGTATCCTTGGACCGTTGAAACTCCCCGGTAATGCGTTGACATTCGACCAGTGTTTCCCCACCTATTCATTTTTGGCGCGAAACGCTACTGTCGCTTCTGTATATTGTTATTCTGGAA